>JADLZN010002370.1:0-57500 GCA_018155175.1 Sinocyclocheilus anophthalmus | reverse complement strand
TTTTTTTTTTTTTTTTTTTTTTTTTTTTTTTTTTTTTTTTGGATGTTTGGGGAATTGGGTGAGACGTTATGGATTTGTGTTTACTGTTTTGAGAATATGAGGCACAGTTTCAAGAAATGTGTTTAAGCAATCGAGAAAAACTGTAACTCTACACACAAGCATAAGATAATTAGCCAAACTACACACAGATGTGAAACATGTAGAACACTACTCTCGTGTGTCTTTTGCTTGTTCAGTGCAGTGGAGTGCACAGGAGTTTGTCAAATACTCGCACATACATGCATATTCATATACACTGTATATATGTACAACTGATGAATTGTACACAGTTATGCAACAGAACGGAATCAATACTGAACTGACTTGAGCTGTATAATGACACTATTGACTTGCTGCTTTACAGTAGAATTTGAATCTGAAACTATTGTGAAGCTGCTGTGAAACAATCTATATTGTATAAAGCACTTTAGAAATAAAGTTGACTTTCTGAATTGGCTTGTATGCATATTCAGTGTGTGTGTGTGTGTGTGTGTGTGTGTGTGTGTGTACTGTACATACACACACGTATACTATAATCATACATGTATATATACACACTGTAAACAGAAATGCAAGGGGGTAAAAAATAATTTCTTTTGATTTTCTAGTGAACAAATTACGTGTAAGCGTTTTCACACATGATCACTGGGTGCAGGTCATCAGTAAAGAGTGTGGCATTTAAATGGCAGTGTTTCCCAAATGAAAGAAAAGAGTTGTTAGTTTTGAATGCTGCATGTAATGTAGAGAACTGTGTTTAGAGTTTTGCAAAAAGTTAGTTTTACATAGCAAACTGAGTTAAACGACACAGGACAGTCTGACCAGTAGGTGGCGCAGTGGCACCAATATCAGGTTTTCACAGACACAGTTTCTTCAGGTTGTCTTACACTAAGTGTTGTGTGTGGTTTATTTTAATACATTTTGTTTAAGTTTTGTGCTTTAAAAAAACTTCTTTTGGATTTCAAAGCAATCTGGCATTTCAGTGGTTTTCAAAGCTGTTAACTGGAAAGCAAGGTGGTTGATTGCTGATATGAAGTTGATGTTGCTAGTGTCAATTTGTATGCAATATTTACTAACTATAAACTAAAACTATAATGTTAATGAACAGTATCATTCATTGACATTTTGGTTTTGGAAGACATTTATCAGTGAGATGCCTCAAAACACTGGCTGATTTATGAGCCTGTCTGAAATATGGGTTCATCACTGTTATGCAGACATCACAGGTGACCTCAGCATCAGACAAAAGGCCATTAGAGGTCATGCAGTGTGTGTCTTGTGTGTGTAAAGGTTGTTTTGGTCCAGTGAGAGCATCAGCGCTGATGAAGCAGAGATCTGCTGTGGAAGGAGGAGTGAGTTTACTTGTCTTCTGCTGCACTGCACACCTCTTGTTTTCCTCTAACAATGCAGTTAGTGAAGTGTTCAGTGACGCCGTAGTGCTCTTTATTTTCACAGGGATTACGCAGTGATTAGTTCGCAATAAACGCAATGGTAATTATGCAGTGGGAGATCTAATTTTCCACCAGGTTAAATAAAATTGTATGCACCCACATAATAATTAGATAATTAAATATTCTATCCATCTATCTATTATGTATTATTGAAAATACTATACTATGTAAAAATACTAATATATTACAAGATTTATTCATTATATTATTTTTATATAAATATAGATTTAGTCAAACATTTTAATAAAAATATTAACATATTTTTAATATATAAACGTTTATATTTAAATATTACATACATAGTTTATCCACATATATACATAAAAACACCCACAACTCTATATATGAATTATTACTTTGTAAAGTATTTGAATCAATAATTCAACATACCTCATGATGAGTAGTTATCAGCAATTGTACTTGAGATAAGGATCAGTCGCCACAAGGATTTCCTGTTTCAGAAAGACTCATATTCTTTCATCTCGGCTCATGTCATTAATTTGTGTCCTAGGGTCAGTTATGCCCTCTGCTGTGCATAACATCACTATCAACAGTCTTTGAAACAAAAACGTCAATCATCTTGAGTGCCTTAAAGACAATATTTCCCATTAAAACACTAGGTCTTCTGATAAGTGCTGGTGTGTCATTTTCATCATAGTGATGAGATGGATGAAATGACAGTGATTATGTGTGATTCGGACCAGGCCGTTGTGTTTTTAGTCTGTCCCCTCTCTCTCAGACCAGTCTGAATAATGGATTTCATGAGGTTTATGAAAAATACATCTCTCTACCGGGGACGGCAGACACAGACCCTCTCACCCCAGAACAAGCCACCGCCACAAAACCTCCTCAGAGGAGAATGTGAGCGCTCAGAGGTCACTCTTTCATTGCTCAGGAGACAGTCCTCAGTTACGTTTCACTGAAGACAGCTTTGTTTCTCTTAAAACTCCTAAAACAGAAGGAAAAGAGAAAAGTGTTTTCATACAGTAAGAATACAATACTTTGTTTTCCCATTTATTGACTGACAGCTCTCCTGTCCCTGTGTTGAGAGAAATCAGAGGCGTTGATTATAATATATATATATATATAATATAGTATAGATATATATATAGATATATTAGATATATAATTTTTTAAGATTTTATGATCACCAAGGGTGCATTTGTGATCAAAAATACACTAAAATTTGTAATATTGTAAAATATCATTATAATTAAAACAATTAATTAAAACAAAAAAGCATTTCAATCATGACAACTCTCGGAACATTTTAGCATGGTGATGAATATGACAGTGTTAATGTATTTGGTCTTGGTGGAACAGATCTGCTACGCTGCTGCTGATGGTTATTGCTGTAGCTGTAGATTATTGCTGCTGCTGCAAGCAAGTACAGGAACTTGCTACTGCCAATGCATATGGTGATACGGTGCCATGAGTATTTAAGACATACTGCTGCTGCACAAATAGCATATAAAATAACCCCATAGCAGATCTATACAGGTGGAGCTGAGGAAGGTGGAGGGTTTCAGAGAACTCTGAAAGCGCGCTGCAGGAATCTCAAGTCAGTGCTAGCCAGCCATATAAATGCAAGGCAGTAAGCTCATTGGCTGCATATGCAGCATGAACCAATCAGCTTGTGCCAAGTTATTTAACTCTCTGAATGTCATCAGTTACGTTACCACCCCGTCAGAATGTGCCATCTAGAGTTTCATGACTGAACTATATATTTCACAAAATAAATAACAGCATAAATGTCTGGAGAGTCAAAGCCTTTAAACTAATTTGCTCTCCATTTAATCTCATTGTGATCTTTGAGAAACAATTGAGATCTCGTTGCTGACTTTTCATTCTGTTTATAGTATTTTGGTTATTTTCTTGCTCTTACAGTCCTCACGCATGCTGAGCTCTTATCATTGCTTTATTATGTCCCTGTAATTTCTAAAATAACTGCTCCCGCTCTCTTTTTCTCCCTTTTATCCGTCTCCCTTCCCCTCTCTCTCTCTCGTACTCAGCACCTCCTCCTTCTCGTCAGCTGGATTCTTCAGTCGGTGGGCAGGAACTGTGTCAGTTTCTGAAGAAGCCAAGAGAGAGAGAGAGGGAGCGAACTGTGTCTGGGTCAGCTCAGTCTGTCATCTCAGACAGTCAGAGAGAGCAAGACAGTGCGCGAGAGAGACAGACGGCACGCAGGCAGCAGGATACAGGAGGTATGTCAGAGGATGTGGTTTCCCTGAGCTTGCAGAACATTGCACAGACATACTTTGAGCATGACCTAACGGCAGCACGCAAAGTGTGTTTTCTGTGCTCCACTAGCTGCCTTCCGCAGGAGGACTGATCCGCTCGGGATCCTTGCTTCTTGTTATTATTGTGCCGTCACATCCAACGGGAATCCTACCGTCACTCTTGCGGTTCACACGCCGGACGGTGGATCGCTGACTCAAACTTGCAGCATCCGTGTGTCGACAGCTCCACAACAGGT
Organism: Sinocyclocheilus anophthalmus; assembly: GCA_018155175.1. Taxonomy (NCBI): domain Eukaryota; kingdom Metazoa; phylum Chordata; class Actinopteri; order Cypriniformes; family Cyprinidae; genus Sinocyclocheilus; species Sinocyclocheilus anophthalmus. The sequence goes on along the minus strand of JADLZN010002370.1, from coordinate 53,537 downwards.
AAGCGCTCCGTCTCCATTGATTTCCTCACTTCATGAAGCATGCTGTCTGTCTAGGAGGAAAGCAAACACGACAACAGTGCAGTGATAAAGAATCAATCATGGGAAGCCACAAGCCACAAGTTTGCCACTGTGTGATGTGCTACAGCAAACATCTCTATCTGTTAACACAGACACATGCTCCTTGTAAAGCATATCACACAGATCAATGGTTTAGTTTTTAGTCACATGTACAAAGTGTGATACTGACAGGAAGACTGCACACTTCCCTTCAATGCTTGACCGTTGGCTTTTCTTTAAGAAGTGTTTCTTCAGCACTTTATTTCGGTTGTTTGCCTGAAATCACAGGATTTTGGTGACAAACCTCTTTAATAGGATGTATTTAAATAACTTTGGAGCATGCATTCACTAAGTGAAGTTAAACATCAGCATTAAGTAACCTAATTTGTGTTCACACTGAAAGCGAAAATGCTGCATAAGGTAGAACAATCTGAAGATATTTGATGTTTAAAGTCAGCATGGAATAAAAATTCAGCTATTTTCTAAATGCATGTTATTGATTGTACTGTGAACTGTTCAGTTGTGCATGTTTTCATTTTACTTTTTTTTTGACCTCATAATTGTTTATCAAAATGTCTATCTTGTGGTCAAACGACAGACATTTAGTGTGCATAAACCCCGCCCCTTTCTTACAGGCAAGCTCACATTCAGATCCACCAAGAATTGTTCTATTCCATTAATCCGTTTCACTCAGATTTACGTCACAATACAAAATAAAAGATCTGTCGCTACTTTTGTTTCATTACAACTGTAGTATCAGCTACTGTTATGTGGTGCCAATGAGATTTCACTGTAGGGGGGCTTCCTTACACAACAGCGCAGAAATAAATAAAAAAATGTAAATTCAAGAGACCAACAAAATTTCCTGTTGCTCGTCCAATGTTAGTTTGCTATTGACAAAAAGTAACCCAAAAAAATTAGAAAATTATGTAGTTCTGTAGTTTTTATTAGGCTTTTGCACAAAAAATCTCCCTGCAATTCGGGTATGTTAGTTTATGTTTTTTTTTTTTTTAAAGTAGCAAACTTTAATGCATACAATCCATTTCAGTTGTTCTTCTAAAATTTATATATTTTAGTTCAGCTTTAGTTTTGTTTTGCTTTTTTAATGAGAACACTAGATTTTTTTTTTTTTACATTTTTAGAGACTCCATTTGTGTAGAAAACTTTTGGCAGTCTGATAAAATGAATAAAGAAAGAGTTAAAGATCATTGCCAAAACTGCAAGGTCAAGTCGAGTGCATTGCATGGTTGCACTGTGTTCTCTGTTGTGCACTGCACATTTTCTTAAATGTACTAGTTTATCAAAGGGATTCATTATATTATATATATATATATAAAAAGAAATGAGCATATAATATACACAGCATGCATACTAAATACTGCTGAAAGAGTATGAGTAGTATGTTAGTATGCTAATCTATACATAGCTTAATTGTGCTGTTGTTGCTAGTAGGCGGTCCCGCTAATGGTCCCTGTCACTCATATTGCCAAAAGAAATTGCCAACTTTCATGATAAATGAATGACTTATGGACGCAAATCGCTGTCAGTGTGAATCCCCTTTAAGAAAAGAGAACAGAGAAGGCAAACTGTCATTAATCAGTTCCAGACGGCGGTTTGGAGGCTGTGCGCACTCAGTCGCGCTGCGCCGGGCGCCTCAGGAGCCGACACATAGAGCTGCTGTTGTCATGGAGGAATCTGGTGCATCATATCACGGGGTAGTCACCTCCGACCCCATGCGTACCCGCTATTAGAGAGTTACTGGAGAATAATGCTGACTTCAGTGTCAATGTGAATCAGCAGGACCTTTTTATTACAGCTCAGAGGTTGTTTCCTTGGGAGAAAAAACAAATACCTAACATAATCAATTTTGTCAATTTTCATACAAAAATATGAATGGTACTCGCCTGTGCAAAAGTCTGATGTGATGCTAGGGAGCTGTGAGTGGTTTCCAGGGTGTTGACCTGTAAATAACCTGCAAAAACAATTGTGCCCTTGTGACTTTAAAAAATTTGATCACTACTAACCTATCCACCTTTTTCTTCAACGCGGAAGTAAGCCTATGGGTGAGACTTCCGGTTCATTAGCCGCTATAGGTAAATAACGAGGAGAATAACAACGTGCAATAAACTGTAAAATTGTTTGCACTACAAACCAGTGTGTTCATAATTAAGATAATACATTGAAATAATATGATAAGACACACCAACTTTCAATATCAAGCAGCAAAACGAACTGTTTTGTTCAGCTAAAAATAGCTGGACGGAGTGGACACAGATGAGACTGGAAGCCAGACCCATAGAATTTACAAATGGCCCCCAGTTTTACGACAAGAAAAAGGTGGATATACGGTGAAAACACTCAACCTAACAGGATAATGTAATTTTACAGTAAAATACTGTTAAATTTACATTTTTGAAAGGGAAAACAAGAAGCCATCTTATAATATATAATACAAAAAAATATATATATATAAAAAATTGAAAGGTAAATCCCGTAAAACCTAAAATGTTGCTACAGTATTTTTACGGTAAAAAATTTCAGGTTTTTTTTTTACTGGAAATTTCAGATTTTTTTAAACAGCATATCATTAAAAACAGTAGCAACAAACATTCCAGGACAAGTTACATATTTAAATTTAATACTTTAGTTAAGGGTTTATTCAAATCACTAAAATAATATAAGCAGTAGTAATAGTGGTGCTCGACTTACAAAACAATATTGAGACAAATGCTGACTATACAGTAAGAACAACTCTATTAATAACAATAGTTGCTCAATATATGCTAAATATATTTTAAAGTATATTGCATGACCATACGTCTGCTTTTTCCACACATGTCCCGGCCGGGATTTCTAAACTTGTCCCTCATTACCTTCAGCAATAATGAAAACAATAAAAAAACTACTAAAAAACAAAGACGAATCCTGGCGAGGACAAAGAGGATGCATGGTCACGCTAAATAATATTACTGTTAATGTGGAAGGCATAATTAACATAATTAGGTCTTTGATGAAAAATGCGTATGACTCTTGAAAGACTAAACCAACATGTTTGAGACATTGTTGAGATCTGTCTTTAGCAGAAAATCGGTTGTGGCTAGAAGGGATACAGCAAAAACCGGAAGCTAATGATAAATTGAATTTTCTACCTATTCGATCAGGGTTCCTCAATAGGCAGCCACCGAGAGAAAAAAGTTTGGCATAATGTGGCATGAAAATTCAAACGCAGCATCAGCAAGCTACATTAACTTCCATTGTGTCTACACCGGACGCGAGCGGCACGGTGCGATGCGACGCAATAAAATACAATAGAACTCATTATAATCAGTGATGCTGTCTTGGATGCGGCGCGACAGGACAAATCCCTGATAGTAAACTGCTGACTCGTTCTATTTATAACGTACTTACTGACACAACGTTCAAATGATTTGCAATGCTTTGTCGCGTCCAGTGTAGATACGATGTGACAGCAAATACATGGCAATTGTGTAGAAAAGAAAACTGGACACGGAAAATAGATTATTCAAATGTGAATGGACTGAACAGTTTTGAGTGAGTGAGTGAGTGAGTGAGTGACTGATATCTTTGTTATGGAATACACGTGTTGGTTCGCAGTGAGTTCACAGTTTTAACGTACAAGTTTGCATTAATTTATTTTCAAGATCTGAGGTAAAATATCTATTGTTGCTTTATGGCTATAAAGATAACGCAAAATAATATTCAAAATTACATTAGACACTTTACACTTTTTTCACAAAGCACATAATCATTACATGAGATTATCACTGTCATATTTTGTATGTTGTTCCTGCCGCGACGTCGCAGAAAATAAAAAACGTCCCTAAAATAGAATTCCATGTCGCTTATTGTCATGTGTCGCAGGTGGTTAGGACAAAAACTACATGGAAAAGATACTTTTTATCGTGTCGTGTCTGGTTGGGACACACGGTGTTACAGTTTGATCCCCCCAAAAAAATCATAGCATAAAAATATTAATACTGACAAAACTAATAATTGAATCTGCAATTAGGGCAAGTGGAGAGAAGAGATCCAGTCTGGGAATGAGCAGGAACAGTTGATTTGCATGGCAGAAATGGAGATCCAGATTCAACAGGCAAAGTTCTTCTGTATCTAAATGCAAAACTATTCATAAGTGTTTGAACAAAACAGACTACTGGGGAAAAAATCTGAATATTCATCTTGTGACCATCTTGTGATTATTTTAACAAAAGCAACAACAATACAATAATTGTAATATAACAATTATATATATAATATATAGATATATATCTATATATATAGATATATATATATATTATATTATAGGTCGTGGCCGGTTGATGGTATTGTTGGCAGAATTCGGCCCTTGGCGAAAATTAATTGAGGAACCCTGTATTAGATTGTGTTTTATTTATTTATGTTTAATGTCTACACCTACCCCTTACAATAATGCAAAAATAGAAATTATTGTTGTACAGTGTGAGAAAAAGTATGCTATATTGATGTGCGCATGCCCAGTAGTTTTTGCTGTATGCCATCTAGCCTTAACCCAGAAAATCTTGTGAATAACAACTTGATCTGTAATTTCCTTCAACTTATAAGTCACACACAGCAAAAGTGTAGCTAATTGCCTCTTTCTGAATGTTTCTGAATTCTGAAATGCTGTTTATTCTACCTGTATCATCATCACTGGCAGCTGGGCTGGTGAGTTAGGAAAATGATTAAAACACGTGAAGCTTCAATATTTTGGTAACCTAATTAGGACAGAGAATCCTCTCTTGTGCTCAATTAAATCTAATTTAGATAATTGGAACACCTTAGTGCATTCGAATCTTAATTACGACATCCTTCCGAGACGTGACGCGCAAAAAGCCCGGCGCGTTATTCGTCGCTCGCTGTACCTGTGATCTCTGAACGGCTTCACCTCGCCTTCAATTAGGACAGGCTCTCCTCTGCGCTCTCTGAGAGGAAATGTACAACCTCTCCTGTGATTAGACAGCCTACAAATCAGATGTCACATTCGCTGTCAGTGCCGCACATTCGGCACCTTCTTCTCAGAGTCAGTTGAGGAGATGAAACGCAGCTTTAGCTGTGCGCCTTGATGGAAGATGAATGGTAATTTTTGTTCTTCTCCTGCGCGAGGTGCCACTTTGAATGGATTACGCTTCCTGGATGTGTGCGGAGATTAGCTTCTTCCCTCCCGTCGCAGCGACGATCCTCTGCCACAAATATTCAGGCCTCTGGCGATGCCTAGGCACAACACAGAACAATCAAAGCGGGAAATATGCAAGCGCTGCAGGAAAACACACGCTTTAACAGGCGACAGAATAAAACTCCTTTAATATTTGTTTTAGACTCATCGACTTGCTTGCTAATGAGTGGCCGGGAAAATTGCAGCGATATTGATCGAGTCGTGTTCAAGAAGGACATGTCGATACTTTACTTTTAAAAGGGAAACCGATTTAGATCGCTTTCTGGTAAAGTGCACATTTTAAGAAAAGAGACTAAATGCTTTCATTCTCACATTACAAGTACTGGATTGTTTCCACTGAAAACAGTCTCACACTTTCGCACAACATACTGTCTCACATATGGGCACTGGGGCGGGTGCTATGATAGAAATATGATTTTATGTATTTATTTTTTCTTAAAAACAAAGGTTCTTTATTGGCATTGATATGGTTCATTAAACATCAATAGAATCTCAAAAGGTTATTTTAAACTTAAAAATAAAGGTTTCAAAATATATTTTTTTTTGGGGGGGGGGGTCAGTGTAGAGTTCTTAACAGGACATTTTTTTCTTAATGTGATTTTAAAAATATAAAGAACCTTTTGTGCAGTGGAAAGGTTCAATGGATGTTAAATGTTCTTCATGGAACCATAGAAGCAAATAAAGAACCTTCATTGCTATTGAGTGTGCAATGGAAACATTTTCATTAGATTATTAAAATGGTTCTTTTTAAGAACTTTGGGGAACCAAAAAACGGTTTTAACATTGCTGTGGAAACCTTGGATATTTATTCACCCTCCCTGTATGAGTTTCTTCCTTCTCTAAACTTAAAAGAAAATATTTGAAGAATGTTGGTAACCAAACAGTTGACGGTAGCCACTGACTTCCATAATATGGAAAAAATATATATATAATGATCTAATATATAATATAGATATATATATATGTTTTCATACTATGGAAGTTAATGGCTACTGTCAACTGTTTAGTTACCAACATTCTTCAAAACATCTTCTTTTGAAATAATACTTCTTAAATTTCAAAATTTCTTTGTGGTTTGTGCATTTTATTCCACTTTTATTTATTTTATTTTTTTTATGGACACATAATATGTAATAATATAAAGCATCCAATCTACTGCATTAACCAACATTATATAGAAGACATTAAAACAGTCTAGCAAAAATCTCTGGCATATTTCTACCATCAGTGGGGTCACTTGTGATTCGACCCATATCTTTAATAAGCAACTTATAGTTGTCTGTAAACGGAAACAGCAATATCCAAATTAGAACCAGAGAAAGAGTGAAAGCAAGCGAAACGAAATGAGAGAGGACGAGAATATGAGAGAGCATCTCAGAGAAAATGATATAAAGGGAGAGAAACGGAATGGGGAGATATTGCTCTCTGTTTCTTCTCGAGTATGAATCGTTTCAAGGGCCCAGTGCCCATGGCAATTCATCCGCTGCGTCTGGGAGTTTCCAGCGTGTCCGGCTCAGACTTGGACGCCTGAGAGGATGGTTTTCTAGGTTCATGCCGACAAAAGGAAAGAAACCCCCCCCCCCCCCACCCCCACCCCACCCCTCCCGTCGAAAGGCTGCAGCGAAAGAGATTTAAAGAGGACACTCTGTCAGTGAGTGCAGTGTCTGAGATTGGATCAATTTTAATTGTAGCTTTCATTATACCGGTGTTCTTATTTTTTCTAATTATCCATAAGCAAGCAGTGAAACAGTGGCCAGAAACACAAGAGGGTCTGGAGCTTGTAGGGACATACAGAAGGAACGCTTTCCCAAGACACCAATTAACTCCAGTTTTTGTCTAAATTATGCTGTGACATTTTGTTTATACTTGACTTTATCTACCCAGGAAATGTGTCCTCAGAGTAAAACATGGTGTTTGTGCATCTCTCGTTTAACAGAATACTTCTTGTGAAAAGTTAAAGCAGTCACGCACTCTAATCTGTGTTTGGAAGGCATGCAATAGCTTTGTGAAGGAACACCGAAAATGAAGGCATTATTTTCTGAAAATCCCCTCCATCATTGTTTACATGTTTGAATTGATGTACTCCCCAAATATTTCCTTTAAACTTATTTGGGTATATTTCTTAATCATAATCATCTTTTTTATTTATTTGGCATCTTTTGGAATTAGATGGCTTTGCTTACTGATCAACTTCATCTAACATAGTTTTACAGAAAATTCTGAAAACATGAACATTGCCGTATGCCGTTCCACGATGGAACTTTACTAAAGCATTTTTTCCATTAAAATTTGTATAGGGTATAGAGAGTGTCTACCATGATGTAATTATATTTATGCATAAATAACACTATTGTGATTGCTGTTTCTTGTTTTGAGACTAAACTTCATGGTAATGTTTTATGGAAAGGACATGAAGAGAGCACAATTCGTTATTCCAAATAGCAATAGTGAGAAAGTTCAGAATATATATATATGAGAGAGGACGAGAATATATATATATATAGGTATATATATATCTATATATATATATATATATATATATATATAGATATTTACAAATTTATGTAGTATAGGCCTCGGGCTCCATTTTTTTACCATTGTAAACCTGGGTATGGACCATTTTCCATTATGGTTCATACATGGCCAAAAGTACAAAAAAATTCCCTAATACCCCCACCCCCAATATTTAGTATGGGGTATAAGTATACTAGTATATCTAATCCAACCCAAAAAATATTCTAACATAATACATACCATACAGAAGTATGTTGCTTTAACGCTGGTTTCTGTCTTGGATCTTGACAGTGACATTACCTCTTCAAGTGTGATCACATTCCCTCACATTGTCCTGCTCAGGTGAGGGGTCTTTGTTGAGACCAGGATGTCCAGGAAGGAAGGAGGAAGTCCAAACAGGGAGACTGCCTCATTCCTACCCTCAGGAGAGCATTTTCCCTGCTGAACCAACAGAAACATGAGTCATGAAACCATGCTCTGTGCCTTATTTGCCATCTTAAAGAAAATGGATCAAAGGGAGAGTGGTGTTTTTGAGACTCTTTGAGGGAATACATCTCTAAACACGCAGCTTTGAGCACAGCCGCAAACTGTGACATTGAAGTTTTGTCCTTTGCACACTATTATTGCATTAGAGCAGTGAGGAACGCTGAAACCGAGCGGGGTCATCATAGTCGGTTCATCGCTTCTCCCTGATGGGTTGTTGCTGCATGGGAAAATGATCATTTTTACAAAGATTTCCTGTGGCGCATGATATAAGACGCTTGCTAAGCACAGAAAAGTTGTGGAACAAATGAAAATTCATCAGCGGGCTTTTCCAGACTTTCTTCTTTGTCAGTCTCACCATAACTTATGTATGAAAAGTCACAGGAGAACCGTTTTTTGTCTTTCATTTTGGACTACCGTGCAAAGGTAAACTGGAAGTGAACTCTTTTCTTGTCAGTCTACAGTGCATGTGGGAGCTGTTGCCAGGTTGACTAGAGAGACAGTGCTGCCAAAAGCTCGTAGCGTGAAGCAGAACCTCTGGGAGGGAGTAGTCGTTCTGAAATCATAAACATCTCCCACTTCCTCCGTCAACTCTAAAAATACCTCGCCTCTTCGTTTCATGGCCCCCCCTCCTCGTCTCTATCAGCTATGCGAATATCAGCCCCTCCAACCAACTTTGTTTTCTTCACGCTCCGCGCCACCCCTCTCGATTTTTATTTTGCTTGGTTTCTCTCTCGGACGGAGCACACGCTTAGCCTGTTGCCTCTAGACAGAGAGTTTCTGAGCTCAGGAGCGATGTCTGAAAAAGTCACACTGTGCAAGTTGTTGTTATGTTAAAGATGGCTATTTTAGGGGCAGTCTGTTGTTGTTCAATCTGATGGAAAGATATCAGAAAAGAGAAATATTTGAAAGCAAGCTGACCTGCCTTTTAGTACAAAATTACTGTTTACGGAGTCAAAACATCTTTAAATACAGTAACATTCAGGTTCTATCATACATAAATTATTGTGAACCAACATGAAATCTAAAGTTACAGTTCACTTTTTAATGCATGTTCCTGGTCTTATTGTGCACAGTTAAATTATATTTGAAGTTAACAAAATGAAAATGAAATAAAAGCCTTCACACTTACTAAAAGTAGGATCTGCCAACTTTTTAATGACGTCAATGATTCTTTTGACTTACATCAAGCTAGCATTTGATGAACAAAATAATTAATCACAGCAAAAACAGTAAAATATTACAAGTTAAAATAGCTGTTTTCTATTTGAATTTATTTTAAAATGTAATTTATTCTTACGATGGAAAACTTAATTTTCAGCATCATTACTCCAGTCTTCAGTGTCACATGATCCGTCAGAAATTTTTGTGGAACCATATTTTTATAAATAGAAAGTTAGAAAGAACGGCATTTATTAGCACCATAGCAGACTCTTTCTGTTAATGACATTATAAATGAGATTACCTTCATTAGATCAACTTTTATGCCATTCTTTGCGAATAAAAGGTATCGAGTGCTTAAAACAATAACTAACAGTTTGTCACACCCACTTTTCACAATCCAATCAATTCCCAATAGACAAAAAGTCCCACCTTTCAATGTATTCTCATTAAATAGGCTGTTTCAGTCAGAAATACTAACAAAAAATCAGTTGTGTGCCCAATCCATTGCATTTTGACTCTACGCATCAAAAAATCTCTACAAGTCTAAAATCTTCCTGCACTTCATTCGTTCAGTCGATCATATTAGAAAAATCCAATTGCTGATGCATGACTGTTGTACCCGAGATGCCATTTCCCCGATTGGATTCAGCCACGGATAGCCGAACGCATCCATTCATGTCCATGTCACTGGAAACAGTGATTCTTATGACAGCGTTCATAAATCTGCATGGCCTCTTGTCTGGGCCCTAATTAAAGTGGCCCTGCCGCTGGTGTTGCCGGCACGCTGTGCATTATCCTGACTCCTAATGAACAATCTGCTCCTTGATTTTCTGTGATTGATTTTTGTTTTCCTTCCCCCCCCCCCCCCTATTCATCGATGCAGCTCACCAGTCATTAACCGTCTGTATTTATTCTCTAGAACCCTCGGCCGTCGCCGCCATTCAGATTATTCGTCCGCCGCGTGCCCAGCCACTGTAATTAGACAGGAACATAATAGAGAGTATTCTTCATCAATGGCCCACCCTGGGTTTAATCAGCTGGCCACAATGGGATATTACCTGCACCCTTCTGATCCGCTCGCGACTGTCAGCGGCTGTCACTTTAGATTTGGAAAAGGAGGGCTGTTTGGCTGATGAACAGAGAGCACTTTTGGCCTCTTGCTGGCTGGACGTGTTAATTCCCAGCCTGCCAGTTGAGAGATTGGGCTCCCATGATGAGCTGAAGCCCATTTATGCCTCTTATTTATTTATTTAGTAGCTGCTTTAGTAATCTAGTGTGCCCTTAATTGGGTCTTTTTCTGCTTTCTTTCTGCTAAACAAGGACAGGACGAGGCACTACCTGGCTGAAAGGACCTGTAAAACAGCAGTTGTACGGTCTTTTGCTGAGGCAAATTTAGGTGGTACGTGAGAAAATGGACAGATTTCTTTCCACATGGAAAACACGTGAAAGAAAGCAGAATGTGAATGGAGTTTGTTGTAATGAGATTGAACAGAGTCCATGAAATGGAATTTGGAGTTTTGTGGTTTTGTAGTCCTTGTCTATTAGGTTTAAGGACATCTATATGCTAGTATACCGCTGAGCTGACATCTTTAGCAGATATATGCAATTATAGAAAATGGACTAAAAACACAATTAAACACAACGTATTAAACACAAAGGGGGCACCTTGTGTACTGTATAAAGTGACTAAATGTACTGATGACTACAGCATATGCAAATTGTTGTTGAATAAAATGCGAATGTCATTATAAAATATAATGAGAACAGAATTGAGAATGTCTCTCCCCTTTAGCACCACCTGCCACTGAAAAGCAATAACAAGTACAAACTGCGGACTATATTCAGAATAGAATACTAGCTTACTACTAACTGAATACTGTGCAATATACTGTTCATGGCCTACTATTGTTTGAATAATAGTATGTGATACAGAATGCATCATGCAATCAATAATAACATTAGTTCGAACATCACACTGCATGTTTTAACAAGTGATGTCCAATCATCTTGGAAATTAAATGTAAAAAAAAAACGTAGTATATATTATATATATTTATTAGTCGTAATATAATAATAAATATACAATTTAACACAAGATAAACATATTCTTATAATCTAATTTATTATATTAGTATTATTTTCATTTTGTTATTTTATCATCAACATGTATTATAATTATATTAATATATTTAAAAATTTATGACATTAATATAGGGACAGTAATATATAATAATAAAAATATAATTATTGTAATAATTTAATATAATTATTTAATTTGGTTAAATAACCAATTATTAATTTGTATGCAAAGGGAAGTATATAATAAAATTCTATTCTAATTAATTTATAATTTTTATTATTTTTATTTTTTATGATTGTTTTTTATTATCAGTGTTTTTTACAATTAATTAAATAAAGATATTTTGCCTTTAAATAACATGTTATGTACTGGAAAATGTGCATTACTGTGTGACATCGATTCTGTGCAGTCCGCTCAGTGTACACTCACAACATTTTGCCAAATATAGCAGATAATCCGTTGTATATCCATAAGTGCAAAAGATAATGTACAAACAGTAAATAAAAGTAATACAGAGTTCATTAAAGAAACAGTACGAATAGCACTTTAATTGCTTTCAGAATAAGTCATTATTTTATTGCACATCAATTTGGCGATACAGTAAAATAAAGCTAAATAGGTATGGATATTATAGAATAATATCTATATAATATATAATATATAAATAGATAGATTGATCTACTATTAATCTATCTAAAAATAAAAAATTTATCCGTCAACAGCATATTTTTCCACTCCTGTAAAATTAACGTTTTTATTGCTTATGGTTCCCATGACGACCTTAAATCATTGGAACCTTTCCATTGCACAAAAGGTTCTTTATAGTGGAAAAGGGTATTATAGATTATTAAAATGTCCTTCCATCCACAAGAACTTTTTATTCTTTTCCGAACATTTACTGAATACGCTCATAGTGGAAACCCAAACTGGTTTGCGGTGGCCACACATTGAAATAAACCCCTTTTGGAACCTTTATTTTTACGAGTGCATGCAGTCTTTGAATTGCAGGTCAGCTCTGATGTGTCTATGTGCATCTACAGGAGTGTTGTTGTGAATGCTGAAGACACTGTTTGAACCTCTTTGTTTTTGCTAAACATGTCTCTTTCATCCCAGGCTTAAGTGTGAACTCGTTCGGCAGAAATGGGCTGCGGGTTGAGGAAGTTCCGTCAGGCGGAAGACAACAGTCCGGGAAAGATTTACTCCACCCTCAAGAGACCGCAGGTGGAGACCAAGATCGGGGTCGCCTACACGTACCACCACTTGGACTTCCTGGTGGGGAAAGACGGTAAGTTGTCAATCATTCTCCTATCTCTGAGTGAATCCACTCTGATATCGAGTGACTTTTAAAAGAGACGATCAGCAGAGTTAGAAATGTTGAGGTAAGGATAATCTTCGAGGAACTTTTGAAAGGAGAAATCAAACCGTTGCATACGGAGATTCTCCAGAAACATTCCTTGATTCTTTGCTGCTCCGCAAATCCCCGAAGTGATGACACTTGCAAATGACAAACCCCAAATCCTTCCAGAATTCTCTCTGTGAATCACAGCTGCCTGGTAATTCTGCAGCAGCACACTCTCCACGACAGACTGTACCTGGCTCTCCGGCAGTCGGCGTATTCCTGTGAAGCAGCTCTCAGGTGCGCGGTGAGGTGTCTGTGATCTGTGAGGCGGCTGCCGGTGAGATGTTGGAGCCCGCAGGCTGTGAGGTGGCTAATGGGGGAAGATCCAGAGGGCCTCGGCTAAATATAGCTGTCAGTGTTGTTATTTCTCACGAGCGGAGCTCAGCTTGGGCTGGGAGGGAGGGTGTTGAGATGCAGTGTGAGCCAGAAGTCTCGCTGACATCTTACCCCACAGATCAGAATAATCCTGTAAGGAGGATTCAGATGAACACTGAGGTCAATCTCTCTCTGGGTGGGCGTAAACCCACAAATATACAGTTTTTCCTCCTTCCTTCACTTGAAAAATTCCTAGTTTTACTTTATCTATCACTAAACAAACAGGGTTGGTGGAATTTGCTCCTCTACGATGGCATCTTACCCACGTCTGTCTGTCTGTCTGTCTTTCTGTCTGTCTATCTGTCTATCATCTCTATCTTGTCTGTCTATCTATTAATCTGTCTGTCTATCTATCTATCTATCATCTATCTATCTATCTATCTCTCTAATCTATCTGTGTCTGTTGTCTGTCTGTCTGTCGTCGGTCTGTCTGTCTGTCTGTCTGTCTATCTATCCTATCTATCTATCTATCTATCTATCTGTCTATCTGTCTGTCTCCGTCTGTCTGTCTGTCTGTCTGTCAATCCATCCGTATGTCATAATATCTATCTGTTTTCAAACTGTTCAATCTGTCTTTTACCCCATAAACATTCAAGCAAGGTTCAAAACATTCAAAGTTTTTGTTGACAAACCTTTCTTTTCTATTTTTTCAAATTTCTTTGAATTTCAATTCATTTAAATTGTACTTCCTTACATTCAAATGTGAACTGCAATTCTGTATCTTTTTTCCGCAATCGTCAATTCAAATTCAGGAATTGATTTATGTTTCAGCTGAGTTTCAAAATTGTCTTAGACTACTAGATCACAGTGCTGCGTTTGACACTGTCGATCACAACATACTTCTAGAGAGACTGGAAAACTGGGCTGGGCTTTCTGGGATGGCACTCAAATGGTTCAGGTCATACTTAGAAAGTTATTATGTGAGTATAGGAGAGCATAAATCTAAGTGGACGTCCATGACACGCAGAGTCCCACAAGGCTCAATTCTTACACCGCTCTTGTTAAGCCTGTATATGCTCCCACTAAGTCAAAAAATGAGAAAGAACCAAATCGCCTATCAAAGCTATGCAGATGATACCCAGATTTAACTAGCCTTATCACCAAATATCTACAGCCCCATTGACTCCCTCTGCCAAAATGCATTTATGAAATGAACAGTTGGATGTGTCAAAACTTTCTTCAGTTAAACAAGGAAAAAACATTTGGAAACAAAGATGAAGTTCTCAAGATGAATGCATAACTTGACTCTAGGGGTCAAACAACTAAAAATCAAGTTAGGAATCTTGGTGTGATTCTGGAGACAGACTTTAGTTTCAGTCATCATGTCAAAGCAATAACTAAAACAGCATATTATCATTTAAAAAACTTTGCAATAATTAGATGTTTTGTTTCCAGTCAAGGCTTGGAGAAACTTGTTCATGCCTTTATCACCAGCAGGTTGGACTATTGTAATGGTCTTCTCACCTGCCTTCACAAGAAGACCATTAGACAGTTGCAGCTCATCCAGAATGCTGCTGCCATGATTCTGACTAGAACCAGAAAATCTGCGCATATCACACCAGTCCTCAGGTCCTAACACTGGCTTCCAGTTATTTTTAGGATTGATTTTAAAGTACTTTTAATCGTTTATAAATCACTCAATGGCCTAGGGCCTAAATACATTGCAGATATGCTCACTGAATATAAATCTAACAGACCACTCAGATCATTATGATCGAGTCAGTTAGAAATACCAAGGTTTCACACAAAACAAGGGGAGTCTGCTTTAGTTATTATGCCGCCCGCAGTTGAAATCATCTTCCAGAAGAGATCAGATGAGCTAAAACATTAGCCACATTTAAATCAATGCTCAAAACTCATCTGTTTAGCTGTGCATTAACTGAATGAGCACTGTGCAATGTCCGAACTGATTGCACTATATTTATGTATAATCATTTTCTATTCTTAACCATTTAAAATTCATTTTAAACCTCTTAAATCAATTTGTTTTAAATAATTTTCAAAGTTTTTAAAATGTATAATAAAATCCTTGATTTTATTGTTGTGATCATTTATATTAATGTAACAGACACTTTGCAATTTACTATATGCTGCGAGAAAATGGCTATATAAATAAGCTTTCGCTTTTTGTCACCCTTGCCTGTGCACTCAGATTTTGTTCTCCTTCAATTCCCTAGGAGAAATATACAACAGACACAAAACAGACCATTGTGACAGTACAGCAAGGACACGAAAACGTTGATGTGATATGACAGGTCGAATTGATGAAAAAAGATTCAATCTCTTGATGTCTGATTCAGCACCAACCCCGCACACAACCCCCCCCTACATTTTTTCGATTAATTTTTCTAAATTTTAATATTAAACAAACTTTTTTTTAGTTGATATATTTTATAATGTGCAAGATGGAAAAATGATAAACCATACTAAAAAGGATTCGACAGATTTTACCAAAGAGAACAAGTTAAATAATTTATACATCGTTCATGATTATATTTTGGTATGCCATTTTTGATTTTCATATATTACTACTATTAGAATAACACTCTAGTCATCTTGAATAATTTATGTGGTCCAACCTAGCAATTATCAATAAAATCAAAATCATCATAACTGATATCACCAAAAGAGACAAACCTGAGCACAGTTTGAGACAATATTGAGATCACCTCTGAAACCCTGGCGTGCGACCATGTTAGTGCAAATTACCTGGGCCAAATCAATGTTCTAGATGACTGACATCTGAAATTATAGTTTTCCAGCACTGTTACGGAAATTACTGTAATAGAGCAGCCTGGCTGTGCGATTGCTCTATATGTCCTTTGGTTTGGCAAAATGGGTGAATATGTACACTGCAGCGAGCACCGCATACGAGAACTCTGTTATGTTTAGCAGTATTGGTCCATATCTCACACTTCCCCCACTACGCTTCATTTCTCCGCACTGCCTCTACTCTATTATTGCAAATATATTGCTATTCATAAAGGAGGAGTTGCAAAGCACTTTAAAAGAGGGGGAGGAATCAGCAGCAAATGTCTCATCTACAAGGCGAAAACAATAAACTTCCTCATGCAAGACTGCCACGGCTAGCTTAATGTTCCCTGATGCCACACGGGTGGAAACATTAGACTGCACATTTGTTAATCGCCTTAATCAAATTTGATTAAGTGTCCATGGTCTACCTGCACCATTGCTTTCTTTCACAAAGCGTTGTGTGAACTGCCACGTCTATTTTAGAGATCTGACCCATCAATCTATCTTAAGATGTTGTGGTGATATTGTGACATGTGCCAGATGTTTCAACTGCGAAGAAGACGAGCACCAAGCAAGCAACGTTGTTAACTTAAATGACTGCTCTAATCATACAAAATAGGAAAATCATACACAATGTCTCAATTTTGTCACCTCGACTTTTGCAGAAGTCTTCCACTTCTCAGATTTAACTCAAATCTCAAGCTCTCTTCTAGTTTCAGACGAGATCTCCAAAATCGTCTTCAGATTTGAAGAGCCTGCAGTCAAAAATCAGAGATTTCAATATGAAACCGAATATTTCTGATCAAATTTGTCCAAAGAACAAATGAATAAATATTAATAAAAACTATAATAGTATCTAAATGATACTAAAATAACACTGCTTTATGTATCATTGGTGTCTATTTAAATTTTTCTTAAAGGGGTCATATGATGCTATTTTAAAGATCATTATTTTGTGTATTGGTGTAACGCATTGTTGCATGCATTAAACATTAAAAAAACACATGATTTTGCAAAATGTAACAAATTAAATAATGATCATAAGGTCACTCCATCAATGCCCTGCCTCTCCAACAAACACCAATGTTTTCCCCAAGCCCCATCCGTGCAAGTGCAGTCTGCACTAGATTGGCCGCTGCCCCCGTGATGGCCAGTGGTCCGAACACCACACGCCCGCCGTCGGGAAATGTAATGCGTTCTACCATTAATCGCCTTCACGCTTGCAAAAGTAAGATAATCATAGCCAGTTAATATGTTGTAGATATAACCAGACATTAAGCCCGAGGGCACACAAGTCGCTTGACAGGACACACGTGATGATGACAGTAAACATAGACTGCGGGTTAGACAGCGACGTGCTATGATTCTGAATCAGATCATTCAGACTCTCCTTGTATGGTTGAGCCTGTTACATCACCCACACACACAACGTGTACGCTGCGTAGACGCAAAACATCGGCATTAAACAGTCATAGACAAATACTAGAAACTAATAACAAAACATACTTAAAGTAGCTGATACAGAAGCACCAGATTGTCATAGCAAAGTCAAAATTGACCCTTTTTTTTTTTTTTAGAAATAACCTTTGTGCACAGCCAGTCTTGTACTCTTCTAGGTTCAAAAAACTGTCTTCCATAAAATAAGTTGCACAAATTCGAACATCTGGGTTATGCTTTTCTGTTGTAAATAAATCTTAACCAAGGATTCCTAATTGCATCTACGCATTGGAGGCCAAAATAACGTCCTTTTGCTTTCGCCAAGACCCACACACCAGCTGTCTCCCTGACATGGACGCATCAAGCATACTGCTGTTCCTGAAAACACGTGTTCTTTCTTTGCGTGCACAATAGTTGGGCAGGCATTATGATACATATATCCACATAGTGATGTAGCTAAGTGGGGGCGTGTTAGAACGAGCAATTGCAGGTAGGGTTGGACCCCATTGAATTAACTGTTAAAAAAGTAATCTCTCTTTGGGATTGAGACATAGTCTTTGCAAAACTTTAGCAGATCGTTTTTATGCACCCCCAAGAGCTGGTAAATAACACTCCAAAGTAGAAAAGGGCAAAATGGAAAATCCGACATCATATGACCCCTTTAAAGCGTTTAAGGAGAAATGTCTGATGTTTACCTGAAATCATTATGAATGTCAATTCTGGTCCAGACAAGAACATCTTGGGTCACCTAAAAAAGATCACCACCTGAGATATTAAAGAGAAATTTCTGAGCAATAACACTATTTTCTGGGATAAGACACCAATTAGACCAAATTAACACTTTGTGTTTGTTGTCGATTTTGTCTAAATACATTTTTCCCTGATGCTGGTGTACAAAGAAACACCCTGGGAAGCAAGCGAATGAGCCTCATAATAAGTTGTGTGGTGAAAAAAAATCACCATCAGCCCGTCACAAATCCGCCCGCGTTGTGGAAGCTGCCCGCATGTTTTTCAGTTACGTCAACGTGTTTCCCCTGTCAAGAGGAAGAGGAATGGAAAACACACTTACGGATGGCTTCTCGGCCACACGCTATCTATCGAAATTTCCGTCTATCAACATCGTTTCTACAGTGTATAATCAGCGAGTGGGGCAGATTATTAAAATGCAATGACACCTAATACCTTTATTCAACATACAAGTTTCTTTTTTTTTTTTGCAAAGCAGCTGAAAGAGAAGGCGAAGACAGTCGGTACGGGGTTAAAGGAGCTGTAGTTGTGTAAGGGATTAGAGAAGGTGGATGCAGGGACTGCTGCTTTTATTCTGCAGCCAAGCGGCGTGAAAATTGAGTCGGAGGGGCACCGCGGGAGTCACATTCACAGCCATTTGCTTCCCCACATTACCTTCCTTCATTTCATCTTCGCCGTGTGGACGACTGCCACAGTGCTGATGAGTTCGGGCCCCGGACCCCGCACCCTGCCAGAGAGCCATAGTTCAAACCTCATCCTGTGAAATGGAGGCTCTCTGCTGTTGTCATGTTAAGGGTTTCAGCACAAAGGCAGGTGAACCTCTATTATATTCTCTCTGATGTGGACGCAAGTCGGTTAAAGTCGGTAGTGACGCTGACAATGCAAAGTCCTTCTACTGGCATAGCGTTTACTTTTACATGGAAACAAAGCATTAGAAACCTTTTCATCCATGCTTAAATGCTTCATGTGTGCTTCACAGACAAATCTAAATTGTGCTTACACCAGGGTTGTGCAAAATTCAGAATTAAAGAATTGGATCCTTTTTTTTTTTTTTCATGAGGTGGAATTTGAATCGGCCACATCCCACAGGAAGTTGAACTGGAATGACAGGAAGAGGAATTTACTGGATTCAGATAGAACCCAGGTGTGCATTCTGGGAAATGAAATACACACTACTGTTCAAAAGTTTGGGGTCAGTAAGTCTCTTATGCTCACCAAGGACTGATTATGATGGCGATAATGTTATGTGTCAAGCTGAATTCAGCCATTACCTCAGTCTGCAGTGTCATGATCCTTCAGAAATCATTCTAATATGCTGATTTGCTGCGCAAAATAACATTTCTGATTATTATTAATATTAAAGAGTTGCGCTGTTTCATATTTTTGTTGAAACCGTGATGCATTTTTTTCAAGGTTCTTTTTTTAACAAATTAATGCATACTTACTATTTTTAATCAAGTTAAAGGGGTCATATGATGTTGCTAAAAAGAACATTATTTTGTGTATTTGGTGTAATGAAATGTGTTTATGCGGTTAAGGTTAAAAAAAACATTCTTTTCCACATACTGTAAATTATTGTTTATCCTCTATGCCCCGCCTTCATGAAACGTGTCGATTTTTACAAAGCTCTTCGGTCTGAAAAGCAAGGTGTGCTGTGCTTGGCCAGCTATCCTAGGGTCTGTTTGATGGAAATGTTACGACCCTTACCCTCTGTGAATGATGCCCTGTAAGGCAGGAAGAGAAGCAGATTTTCAAAAACATGAAAACCCATTATAAACGAGGCATTCGTTGCATCCAGTAGGGAGAAAAAATGGATTATATGAACTATACTGTCTTGTTACGTGCGTTTGGATTGAGCCAGCCGCGTAAACATAAAACCATGTCGGCATTTGTGATCAGAGAAATGACAAAACAACAAGCCCTACTCTACACTACCCAAAAAACTCTCTTAAAATATAAAAAATATAAAATATAAAAAAAACGTACTTACAGTACGTGAGTCAGAACAGCCAGCATTGTAGCCTACTCTACCAGGATCAGGAAACAGTCATCCATAAAATGTGCTGCACACATCTGAATATTTGGGTTGAAAGGTTCTGGAACAGTGTTGTAAATACAAAATAACCACTAGATTTAGTTGTGTCCTCTTTTGGAAGACCAAAAAAAAGTAGTTTCGCTTTCACAACAAAAAACAGCGTCACACAACGGGGCATAGAAGTAGAGCGGTGGTGGCCTAGAGAGAGCAGAAGGCCGGGGGTAGAGTGAGGAACGGCCGGCGGGCTTGAGTGAGCGGCGGTGGGCGGGCGGGCTTGAGAACCGCGCGGCCGGCGGATTCGACGAAGGAGCGTCCACATGTGACGACCCCGGGCTGGACTCGCTTCGTCCATGGTGAAAGCCGATCAGGCGATCCACAGCGCAAAGTTGTTGTATTTCCTCAGTGACCAGCACAGATAAGCTCAAGGCATGACGAAGTGGATATCGTCCTCTTTTGGAAGGCCAAACAAAGTAGTTTCACTTTCACAATGAAACACAGCGCCTTCACGACATGGCGGCGGCAACAACAATACTACAGCGAGAATAAAAGTTATGCAAATCTTCCCACATAGTGACGTAGATATGTGGGAGCATGTTAGAACGAGCCATTTTAGGTAGGCGTGGGTGACTCTTAACTTTTATAAAGAATATCTCTTGGATTTGAGACTTTAGTCTTTGCAAACTTACAGATCTTCTTAAATGCACCAAGAGCTTGTAACACTCCAAAGAGAAAGGAAATATTGAAATCGCATCATATGACCCCTTTAAATGATTAAACAATTTATTAATAAAAGCATTAATTTCTTAAAAAAAAATAGCAAACTCCAAACTTTTGAACGGTAAGCAATGCTTTGGTTTCTTTTGGAACCATTTGTATTAGCAGAGAAAAAAAATTAACCAACTTACCACATTTTCTCTGAAAATTAGCACATCTGAAATGCTGTCTATTCACCAATCAGCATCCAGAAGCAGAACAATGACATTCTCATGTAAATGATTCTGACAGCTGTGTTCTTGCACTATAAATACACATATGAAATGTCTACAGCTGTGCCATAATGCTTTGACCAGGTTTCGAGACTATTTGTGATTTTGTTATTGATGTGTTAAGAGCACCTCACCAGCAGGCTTTCTCAGTTAAAAGTCGCCTTTAATCTTTCTAAAGAATATCCTTCCTACCTTGGTGAACATCCAAGGAAGAGCTCAATGTGCATTAAGCGTACAGTTCTGATATATAAAGCTGTATAATTACTAACAACAGCAGTACAGTGTAAACAGACATAAATGGCACTTTTCACAAATAAAATAAGATCTGAAACTCAACTTCTTTCTTAATCAGAACAGATTTGGAGAAATTGTAGCATTACATCAGTTGCTCACTGCAATCCTCTGCAGTGAATGGGTGCCATCAGAATGAGAGTCCAAACAGCTGATAAAAACATCACAATAATCCACACTACTCCAGTCCATCAGTTAACATCTTGAGAAGCCAAAAGCTGCGTGTTTGTAAGAAACAAATCAATCAGACATTTTAACTTTAAAGCGTCGCTTCTGGACAAAAATAATCCATAATAACATTTGACAGGAGACAAAATCACCATTGTTTTTCATGCTAGTTCATTTTATCTTCGATAACAGTTTATTATCTGATCATTTTCAATATAAAATATCATAGGATGTGTGCTTCTAATGCTTTAAAGAAACTAACAGGACACCAAAGTCTTCCCTTGCTTCTTTAGTTAGACTGTTGTGGTTATGTTACATGTGTAAAATCAGTTGTGTTTTGGGTTGTCATAAGCAGCACCGACAGCGCTCTCCTCAACAGGAAATCCAGATCTCTGCAAAGTTCCTTCCTCTGTTTCGACAGAGTCAGTGTCAAAGCTCTGCTCGCTGCAGTTTGTTTCAGATTATAGCTGCTTGCAGGGGAAGAAATTCATCTTACTCTGCTCAACATCTTTCCTGTGTCAGGCTGCTGTCCTCTAAATGGCTTTTGCTTCAGTATAATGTCAAAGTAAATCCTATTTATTGGTACACATCTCCACTTTGTGACTATGAGGGAGAAATAGGCTCGCAGCTGTATTGATCTGCCTGACGGTGGCTTGACACAGAAGGTTTGCTTCACGGCGCTAGCGAGCCGATGTTTGCCCTCAGCCCTGAGCGTCTGCTTTACATCACAGCATCTGTTCGGGCTTCTGCGCTAAAGAAGCACATTGAACTTTCACAAGCCAATCAGCTCACATCAGCATGGCAGTCGCTTCAGACCCGGCAGTATTGATTCCGCTCAAATTCAATCATCAAGATTCCAGCGGTGGTGTAAACAACAAAGATTTAACAAAGGAGCTTGTTTTCTGTGATCTTATTTTCAAAAGAGAGACAAAAATTGTTTTAATCAAAAACAGACTTTTTTTTGTTTAGGCCATGTCTGTCAGCAGAGATATTATATATGATATATATATATTATATAGATATATATAGTTTTACTCTCTCTCTCTTCTCTCTCTCTTTCTATATATTTATTTATTCCACCTTTTGAAACTCAACAGTCTGGTCATAGTAGTGGGACTTAGAATATAGGTGCAAAAACTTATAGCAATTTTTACACACACACACATCTGCTGTATCTGCTGTGTCTGATCACATTATTCAAAGGTCATGGAAAAAAAGTGAATTTGTACCAATTCAGGCAGTGTCTGTGGCTACTCGATTCAATACTGTTTTGTGGCTTCATCTGACCTTGATCTTGTAGGTGTCTCTTTGGGTTCTGAAATAAAATAAGGAATCATAAAAATAGAACGTTACATTTTTTAAAAAAATTTTCAGTCACCAAAAGTTTTTCTCGCACTGTGTATCACCATGAGTTGAAATGTGTTGATAAGCAGGCTTATATGTGAAAAGCAGGCTGAAATGAACCGGAAAAGAGGATATTGGCTAAATCAGTTTCGTGGAAAGGTAGTGACCTTATTATTGTAGTCAAGCCGACCTCGTAATTTAAAAGACGCCGGAAAGAAAGTGCTACAAATTTACCAATGACCAAAATGCATGTCTTTTCTTGCGAATTAGGAATTCACGAGACCTCGCTGCCTGTACTGCTATTGCTGTTTACTGAGTGTGATCTCACATCTGAGCCTTGGTGGAGAGAAAGAAAAAAAATTTATATATATAGAGTATAAAGCAATTCAGACAATAAAGGTGAATACACTATGACGACATTTTAATGTAATATTCATAAAAATGTTTGTCCAACAATTCAAAAACAGTGTAGTTTCACCATGTCACAGGACAGCAAAACACAGAAGAATACATTTGCAGGTAGCTGGTCATTATCTGAAACAGCTGATAGGCACGTCAGTTAAATGTTAAATTATTTCTAAATTATTTAATGTTTTAAAAATGTAATTAATTAGAATTGTTTTAAAAAGACAATAAACCTACGCTAATGCTAATAATATTAAGTCCTCTGTATGAAAACCATATATATCATTATATGACTATAATGTTTCTTTTATTTTTTTAACTGTTATTTAAAAAAAATATTTGAAGCCATTCTACGAAACCGTCGCCCATGCATTTTAAAAAACATTTTAAAATCAGATTTAAATCAGTCTCTTTTCATTATCTTGGACATCGTATTTGTCACTGAACCCTTTACAGAACTGAACATTTTTGACAGACGTTGTCAGGTTTTTTTGCAGACTGACTTTTTGTGGCATTTCTCGAATACACTAATTTCTCATATTTCCACACCCAACTTGAGTGAATTTTTGGACTTGTGTTTCCATGGAATCGGCCTCCATGCTGGAATCATGGAGCTGTTTCCATGACAATCCACCACCTGTTGTTCCGTTCTTTTCACACGTCTGCCATGAGATGATTGGCATTTGGGAATAACATATTATAAAGGTTCATTTCTTTGAGGCGACATATCTACGGTGTCTCATTTTCACGTCTATACTGTAGCTATACAAAATATATCCAACATGTTAAAAGTTATGAACAAATTTAACCTCCTTTTATGTAGTTTAAAACATTTAGTGCTTATTTTAGTCCCAAGAACGATAAATATATTTCAAAAATGGCATTAGTGATTGCTGTCAGGAGGACTCAAGTGAAATGACAGCTCAATAATGGATCGATACTGACCTATTCAGTCTCATTGAAGAGAGGAAAGCTCTAAAAAGAGGTATGAGAAGGCATTTTAAACAACTAACTGCTTTCGCAAAGGCTTCATTATACAAGGGAAAGGCCAGTTTTATCATTTCCCATGCAGAATTGAAAGGGCTTTCTTTAGAATGACAATTTGTGGAAAGAAAAAGAAGAACTTTCTGTACTTTGAGGTTGTACCCTTTTTAACTCTCTCATACTGTAAATACTGAAATAATCTTGTCATGCAGTGACATGTGAGGGGGACACGCAGATGTTTAATTGCATTTAAAGTGCCATGTGTGCAGTTGCATTTGGCCCCATTGCATTCTGGTAGCAATTACAGAGGGTTTGTATGTATGCACATTATGGATTGTTTAAAGTACAGATCCCACAGGAATGTTGAAGTTAGGCTACTCTGAGGCGGAGTTTCGAGGAGTCGCTGTTGTGTCCACCGCGCTTGCGGCAGGTTGACGCTAGTCTCTCGACAGTGTCGGTGGAGTGGCGACTCTCCCGTGGCTGCGCGCTGCCCCCTGCGCTTCGTCGATTGTAGTTACCTTGTCGACCTCCTAGCGTCGTACAACCGCCCTTAGCGCATTCACGCAATTGCGAAGCGGGATCGCTGCTGGGTTTGTGTGCTACAACGTGACAGTTGCACCAGGGGACTCAGAGTCTGCACAACATTCTGAAGGAAAATATCAAAAGTGCTCAGTACGGGCTTACTAAGTAGATTCGGTCCGTCAACATCAATTCTCCGCGGATAGGGACACATAGCAAACCCGCAGCGATCTGTCAGCCTGTACTTATCACACACTTTCAGTTGTCGGAATAGGTTACGGCTGACTTAGTTGCGGTTACAATGACTTCAATCGTCACCTCTGTTGTTACTGGAGTTTCCCTAAAACTGGTCTACGTGCCCGGGGCCGAAAAAAGGTGGTGAATATTGTTGGGTGCTGCAGCATACGGGACAGGATCTTGTCACACATTATAAAAGAAACCCTGTATTGTTCCGAGTATTATCGGCCGATATTGATCGCGCGTGTCGGCGTATCCAATCCGAGTACTGGAACACCAGTGAAACGGGAACGGGTAATCGTGAGGGTTGACATTGTGGCCAATGTAATGGTTACCGCCATAGATAAGAGACAACAGCTTGATGACTTGGCGAGTGCGTTAGAGCTATGAGCCGTTTAACACCAGAACACACACGGCGCACGCCATTACTGATGCGGCGCGGCGGGTGAGCAAGTTGGTGGGGTGTCTTGGAGGCCCGTTGCATTCAAGGGCGATACCCCCCCCCACGCAGTAGGGGGGTAGTGTACGGGGGCGAGAAGAGGAGCGCTTAGTGTACATTCACTTCACTCCCACTAACATCAAAGGAGCCGGTCTTAGACGTCCGCCAACCTGAGCAACTTTTGGGTTAAATCTCTTAAGAACCACTTAGGCACGACGTCTCCCCCATACCCAAATATTTAGGTATTAAGGAGGGTCTCTGTTCAGCACTAGCATTGTCTTAATTCGCCTGCAAAGACCCTTGCGCAGTGAGTTGGACTTAGCATCGATATTCTGCCATGATTGCAGTTCCAAAGGGAACGTCACGTTACAATAAAGGGATTAAAGTGCTGCACGACGTCATGATAAGTGCATTTATATTGTATTTATTTACAGAGGTGTATTATTTCACACTTCTCTAGTAAGTCTTTGTGTGAAGACAGTAGCGCAAATCCGAGAATGAATGTCACGGAATTTATACCAGTCAAATGGTTGACACAGGAAAGGATATGGAAAGTGTCCCAAACTTTGGAATGATTACGGTACTCATATAACCTACACAAAGAATATCGGCCGATATATCGGTATCGGCCTTTTTTTTTTTTTTACTCCCTAATATCGGTATCGCCCCCCCAAAAAACCCATATCGTTCGGGCTCTAATTATGATGCCATAATACCTAATATGATCCCATAATGCCCTTTATGTCATCCCACGAGGCTTAGGGTTTCATACTGGGCTTTATGGATATATGCCCCTGATATTAGAATGTTCACTGATATACACTACGTGTTAAGCCAAAAGGTTTGAGAGGTACAAGTAAGCTATCTTGTGTGATGTTTGCTCTTTGAGGCAAAGGGAGTGGTGCAAGGTTAATGTCGGGTACGTGTGGTTTTAGAATGTCTTTGTTAAAAGGAAATTTGTTAGCCTTTGATTTTGTTTCATTAAAATAGAAGAACGACATAGTTAAGATTTATGTTACAAAATATTACTATTTCAAATAATGATTTCTTTGTAACTTTTTTTGAAACGTATTTAGCAAAAAACTGAATCAATTGTTTCCACAGCTTATAAAAATATTAAGTCTGCCCAACTGTTTCACCATTGTAATATTAAGAACTGGTCCATAGTTGAGCAGCAGAATCAGCATATTAGACTGAATGTATCTGAAGGATAGATGTGACACCTGAAAAGCTGGTAGGAATGATGCTGAAAAATTCAGCTTGCACACAGCACGTAAATTACATTTTAAAAGAGATTTATCAATGAGAAATCACGTATTGAACACATATGATAGTGAATAGTGTCAGACATTTACTGTATTTTTGATCAAATAAATGCAGAATGGCGTATTAAAGAAGAGCATTAAAAGGACTTTGACAACATGAAAGGGGACCGTTGCCAATTTGTGTTGTTTTCGATGTGCCATCAGGCTTGATGAGAGACAGGCCCTCAATGTCAACCTTTCCATGGCAAAGTTTGAGTAAAATGACAGGAAAACTGAACTGTACGAGTAGTTCTAATGCTCCATCAATCCCACGTACACTATTATTTATCATCTTTTTCTAGAGTCAAGGGAACTAAAACCGAATCCGCCGCACCGACACCGGCGTCCATTGCGATTAAAATAACGACAGGATTAACGACAGGTTCAAATCTTTATTTTCAACACAGCGTTCTTGGTATTATACGCCAGGTCTGTGAAATCATGAATTAACAGTCCGGCAGCTCCTATATCATGTCAAAAGAGCCACAATCGGAGTACATCAAATTGATTTCTTCACTTGTGCCGTGATGACTGTTGCATGGGTTGAATAGCACTTGATTGTTAGATTGAGTGTGACTGCTGCACTGGGCCCATTAAAGCTTTCTGACAATGGCAGCAGAGTAATATTCTAAGCTTTTCCAGACGCTCATCAATGGATACAGAAATAACGCTGATGAACAAGCCTCCTCTATTTAACAGAGCTTGTTTCCCAAGAGCTGTCACTTAGCAACAGAGCTGTCAGTGGACTCCTGGGCATCTGAGATGTCCTATCAAGCAAATGAATGAATTCCACTAAAAGGCTATTAATAAAACCTTTTTACCTGGAAAACAAATCACCTTTAATGCATCCCATCAGGCATAGGCTGTAGCGTCTGATTAGCGCCTGGAAAATTCAGTTGCCAGAAAATTGCACGGCTCATTCGAAAAAACAATAAAAAAACAAGGCTCTCATATCTTATCTATATATCTACCTCTATCTATCTATCTATCATTCTATCATCTATCTATCTATATAGCTATCTATCTATCTATCTATCTGATCATCTATATATCTATCTACTACTATCGTATATCTACTTAGTCTACTTCTAAGACCTAAAATCCCTAAAAGTCTGTCAAACCAACATTGAAAGTTTGTATTTGTTTTTGTAGTTAAAAAAAAATTGTAATTTGAATTTCTTTGAATCTGTATTCATTGTATTCAAAAAAACTAATTTAACTTCTACATCTTTTTTTACATTTTAGCATAATTATTCAAATTCTAATTGCAATTCTACATCACAAGAGATCCAAATCACAAGGAGGGAAAATTATCAAATAAAAAAAAAATTGCAATTGAAGCATATATTTCTAATTTAGCATTTTGTTTGAACACTTTTTGTTTTATTTTTGCATTGAATAGTAGATAATATAAGTACATTTCATTTTTAAGTGCAAGTTGTGTTATAATATAGTTGCAATATTGACTTTCAGCCCATAGTAAAAAGTTTGGGCACCTCTGCACTGGGGGGGAAAAAGTAACTGCTTGATGCATTTATTTTGTCATTGTGCAGTGGTTTCACATCACAGGGATTCAGTTTTAACGACTAATAACACCAGATATACGAGTCTGTAATCGGTAACTGCAACTTTTACAGCCAATAAAATGATTTACATCTCAGTTTACAGATGAAATAAGTCATATCAACATTTTTCTCCATCTGCCAGATAATATTTGAGTTTCAGAGTGTCAAGTGCAGGGTAATAAGCTGGTAAACAGACTCTACGGCATAGGTCTACAGCTCAAAGGACAAAATATGTCTCTCCATCTATTGATCTGGCTAGGACAGAATAGCTAGTAGTTCCCAGTAGAGTTGCTGTAGTGTTTATAAAGATGTGAATGTGGTTAAACAAGGCATTAACACTCAATCTGGCCTTAGATGAATGATTATGTCTCTAGGGAGCTGTAGCTGCCACCTCTTGTTTGTGTTTTAGTACTTTAGAACTAACAGTCCTTAGAAGATCTAGAAAAGAGAGCTAGAAAAGAGCATCCGTGTGCATATTGCACGGCCAACACTGTGACCTGAGCCGAATTGCTTCTGGATAGTTCATGTGAACTAAAACTTAAACTATTAATAATTATTAGTATACATATATTTAAGTTAAAGTACTAAAATTACTAAAACTGAAATAAAAAATAAATTACATCTAAATAAAAATACATTTCTTTTACAAAAATATTAAAGAAAACAAAAGCACATAACAAAATTACTAAAATTAAAATGGAAAATATAAAATTAAAAGCTACATATTAATAAAGACTATAATAGTACATAAATAATACTAAAACTGGATGCCCATAAAGACATTTAATTAACTTTCACTGGAAATGTGGTTCATCTTTAATGAAAAAGATGCAATATAATAATATATTGTACACACAACATCCATCAGAGCCAGGTGATATAGGATGGCAGTGTTCCCTGTGGCAACATGGGCTCCATTCCTGCAGAGTCGTGCATTTGCATATTTAAGACAAAAAATATATACCTGGAGAGAAAGCTATTCGTCAGCATTCCCATTCTTCTCAATGGCAGTCGCTCAGCTGGCATGTGCAGCCGTGGTGGTTTGCCATCTTTCATGGGTACAAAAAAATCGGTGACGTCAAACATGCTGCATGTGAAAAATAATGCGTTTTTTTTATAAACAAAGCATGAACATGTTACAGTGCACCCCATAAACACAATAAAGCCTTTGAAAATAGCTGATTTACCGCCCCTTTAAATCTATCAGTGATTATTACTGTTGACTAAAACTATGGACACTTGTCACATTTCCAGGGTTCTCAGAAGCAGAATGTGTCATAAACTTCTATAGTGGTGAACAGAACTGATTATGGAATTAGATTGATTTTTAGATTGATTATGTTGGACAGAAAAGAAGAAGATTTTTCAAATTTGATGTCAATCCCGTATTAGAAACACTCACGTAGTAAGTAATTTGCTATAATTTAATGTCAAGTTAGTACAACACAAAGAATAGTTTTACAAATATACATTAATTTTTTTTTTTTTTTTAAAAGCTAGATATTAACTGTTATTAACATTGGAAATGCATCATCACAGTCTATGAAAAAGTTCATTAAAAATTGTCCATAACTGAAATAAGCTGAAATAAAATATAAATATTAGATGAAAAGCGTAAAAAATTTACGGAGCCCCGCACATGGCATGCAGGGGAAAAAAAAAAAAAAGGAAAAAAAAAATAAAATAGTAGGCTACATCGTGTGCACGAAATTAAATAGATTTTTTGTTGTTTGGTAACTATTTCGTTCCCTCGATTTATAAATTGTGCGCACAATTTACTAATTCATTCCCTCGATTTGCTAAATTGTGCACACGATTTATATATCGAGAGAATGAATCAGTAAATTGTGCGCACGATATTTTTTAGGCAAATCGAGGAGGGAACCAAATATAGTAGCATTGTGCACGTTTTAGGTTTCCTTTGTACGAATTAGTAAATCGTGCGCACAATTTATTTATTTTTTCTTGCATGTCATGTGCGGGGCTCCGTAAAAACTTGACTTGCAACTAAGTGAAAAAAAATAAGTCGAAGTATAAAAATGACTAAAACAGAAATAAAAATTAAGCTATATTAAAATATAAAAAAATTATTAAATGACAAAAGCACTTAAAAATACTAAAATTAAACTTAAATTGAAATGAAAACAGATAAATGGATGGCCAAGATGGCAGTGTTCCCTGTGGGACCCAACATGGACTGAACACAGTCATTTCTGCATTTACATGTTTATGACTAATATACCTGGAGCACGCTATCCGTCAGCATTTCCATTCTTCTCAATAGCAGTCGCTCAGCTGGCGTGTGCAGCTCTGGGATCGGCCATCCTTCATGCACTGTAAAAATTATTTTTTTTGATGAGTTATAAATAAAACAAAGAATGTTGGCGTATGTTTTACAAGAAAATTATATTTCAGTCTTTCTACTTCAAAATTTCATATTTAATTCGATGTGTTACATGCTGTTTCCTTGCAATTTACCAGCAATTTCTAAATGAAAAATTGTTTAAAATTAAATGAACATGAAAAATCGGTGACGTCAAACATGGTGCATTGCATCTAAATGGAAGAGAGCAGTGCAATAGCAATTGCACATCACACGACACAATAAAATGTTTAAAATCTGATGAGGGAAAGAAGCGGGTCAATGGAGAGGTAGTAGATATGAGAGGAGTCACGGCAGGGAATGATGGGAGAGGCAGAATGAGGGGAGGAGAGAGATTTGGGAACCGCTCCACAGCCACAGCTTGATTCTCTCACAAAGGGTCATTAGTAAAGTAATTAACGTGTGCCGCTGTGCCCTGGGGCTCGTGCGCCGACTGTGAGCAATGACTACTAATGACATAAACCAGTCTTCCACGGAGCCTAGCCTGAAGAAACACTTCCACACACGACAAATAATCCTCTTTCATTAGGCACACAGACAAACATATTTCACAGAGGCCTCACTGCATGAAAATAAAGGTTCCTTATTGGCATCGACGGTTCCTGTTAGAACCTTTAACATCCATGGAACCTTAAAATGTTCTTTATAGTGGGAAACAGCAAAGATTATAGAGTACCCAAGACGTGTCACTTGTTTAGCTTTGAATGGGTAAAAATGCAACGCTCAATGTGGCCACTCTATCGAAGGAAGCCCCGCCTTTTGAATAAAAGAGCCAACCGATAATCGGTAAAGTCATCACGTCACTGCAGCTGCCGAAGTCCCGGTTGCTATAGAAATTGTCAGCGTCCGGAGACGCATGCTTAGGACTGCATATGCGCACTGGCTGGTCTAGCCTGAAAATAAGCTTTTTTTTAAACTATTTGAGCAAAAGAAAAAACATTTATGAAACAGTTGCTGTTCAAATATGAAATTGAATCCTAAGAGGCGTTTCAAAGAAGGCCGCCGAGTGAAATGACTTGCCTTAAAGTGATTTTTGAAATAGTGTTGTCGGTACTTCGGAAGCAAGTCGATATTTAGATTTTAAAAACTTAATCATACTAGCCTTTCGCGAAGAAGGCGAAGCAGGGAGTACCGGCCGTAGATATTCAGGTTGATTCAGTTCTGGGATAGACGTCGCTTTTCGAATGTTCCCCTGCGTATTTGGAGCGCGCTCTGTGAGAAACGCAATTTTTTAGTACAATCGTGTTTGCAGCGTGGAGCTGAGCCCATAACAGACGTGTTGTTGAGCATGTGAACTTAATGGCCAATTAGAGGCTGTATATAACCCAATCATAATTTGAATAAAAGTTTTATATTTCATGATGCTGCGTACACACTGCAAAGTTCGGGTGACAAACGTATTTATTTACAGTCGCGCGAACAGGATATTGCGCCGACTTTATTCAGTGGTGCGCGCGCGGACGTATTTCAAGCTGAAACGTGAATATTGTGAGGGCGTGGTTTGGGCGTGTCTCTCACTCATAGCAATCTAACGGTTGGAGGGGCGTGTTTACGCATATTCTGCCCAAGCCGTCAAACTGACGTCATAAGAGAAGGACTTGCCATTGCCATGAAACGGTTTTTTTTTTGAGGGTAAGGTTCGATTTTGATTAAAGATTATGAAGACAAACTATTTTTTTCAGCAGATTAACTTGCACGGATTAATTGTTCACTTTAAGACTAGCAATGTGCGCTAGCAAAATAAATATTGTAAATTTTGATTTCATGCGGACTTTAAAATACAGGACTGAATCTGAAATTGAGTTGTTTGACATGATAATCATAACAATGGATGGGACAAAAACTCTGATAGGTCAAAATAGAGCTGTACCTCTAATGTGTTTTTTGCTTTTCATTTTATCAAATATTTTTCATCTTTTTAATGCAATGTTTACATAATTGAACATATTTGAAGGCTACGTGTAAATGGTTTAACGTTAATGTTTTTAATTATTTATTTACAATTAATCTAAATAATAATTCAATAATTCGATTTCATTTTCTAATAGTTAAATTTTAAAAAATAAATAAATAAAAAAAGAATTGTGAAATTGTACTGCTATTGGTACAGACTACTGAAATATTGCTACTGACAACACTAGCAGAAAAATGTTCTTTAGATTATAAAAATGTTCTTTACACTAAGAAAATAATGGTTCTTTTAAGAACTGTTCACTGAAAGGTACCTATATGGTTCTTCTATGGCATCACTGTGAAAACCTGCTTTTAGAAGCTTTATTTGTAACATTGCATGTGGTGCGAGCTCACCAGATCTAGTGCGAAACTTTCCCGACGAGTTATTAACACGCTCCAACACATGCATGCCGTTAATAGTCATGAGATAAAATGGCGCGGAACCGCCTAACGTGCTGTAAAACATAAGCAGTTCCTTCCCACAGATCTTTTATTCTAACCCTCTCTCAACGTTCATGCAAATCGGATTGAACCGTGTTCCCCAGCGGCAGAACACCGCATTCTCTCCGCTACCCAAGCCATATCTCTGGGTTAATTCATTTCATACTCATTTCTTTTTAAATGCTCTTGCTCATGAATGTTCTGTATAACGCCAGCGCCGGGTTAAAGGGCACGGGGACCGGATCACATCACAGAACTGAACATCGGTGACGGAAAGACACGGCTGTCTGACGCTGAAGCGGACTCTTGCCTGACTGACAGGGAAGCTCACGGGGCCTGGAAAGAAAAAGAAAAAAATACAATCTTTTCAAAAAATACTGCTGGAAATCACAAGTTCGTATGTGTTCTTGAGTAATCATTCACTCTTGGATGGGTTGCGTATTAGAGTTAATGTAAAAATAATTACATTTCTTATTAATAGTCTCTGCGGCACTGCACAGTCTGCTGCTGTAATTGAGTTTTTGTGTCTAATGTCTTTGGGCAAGGGTTACCATTATTACTCTTACCATTATTAATCACAGAAAATAAACTTTTTCCATGGCATATGAGTACAGATGTGAGTTTTGCAGGCAAAATAATATTATTAAACCTGTAAACGTTGGCAAGGGGTTACCATATTTACTCTACCATTATTAATCACAGAAACTAAAATGTTTTCCATGGCCTATGAGTACAGATGTGAGTTTTGCGGACACTCATTGTCTGAATGTAACTCCTTATATTGCTGTATGAAAGATAGTAAAGTTTCTCGATTCCGATGCGCCCCCACCCCAGTTCAGTCCTGTGTGCTCCTTAGTTTGCCAACAATCAATCCGTTATCACCGATCTTCCTGCTCACGTCCTACCTCAACACGTCCGACTATTACCCTAACCCGCTACATACCAGGGAATACCACCCACCTTACACTAACCAGACAGCTTTATTGCTCAGCAATGAGACATAATGTAGTCCTTAGATTTTTTTCATCAACTTTATCTTATTTTTCTTCTAGACACCTAAAGATAAAGAGAATTAGTGACATATAGAAAGGCTAGAGAGAACTTTTTTATACACAGGGCCAAAAATCAAACAAACTTGTTTGAAGGCCATGGGTCAAAAAATAATGTAGCATTATATCCAAATATATTATATTAAAATGTATGAGGTCTTGAAAATTGTGAATAATTAAACAAAAAATTAAATAACATTTTTTAAATAATTTTTTTTATCAAATTCACTTTTTTTGTTTACATTTCAAAGCTTTTTTTTTTTTTTGCTTTACTTGAACTTTGTCTCAGATGTTCTATGAGGGATCCATGAGACAGTTATGACATATTAGCAAGGGTATAGAGGTATTAAATGCATGTAAATCAGAGATGCGCAAACTTTGTTCATACAAAAGGACCAAACAATCAAACACTGATTGCGGGGCTGTGGGAACCCAACTGAATGCATTGCCTTCTTTCAAATAATTATATATCTTAAAAATGTATGAAAATTAAAATAATTAACTAATTCAAAAACAAATAGAAAAATTGTTTTAAATTTAATTGAATTTTTAAATCAAATTCACTTATGTTTTTACATTTAAATGCAAAAAAGAAAAAAAATATGTTGCATTATGAATGTTGAATGTTGCATTGTATCCAACTATATTTTATTAAAATGCATTAAAATACAAATTTAAAAAGTAAAAAAAAGTTTTTACATTTTTAAACTATTTTTTTTTAATCAAAATCACTTATGTTTTTTTATATTTCAATGCAAAATAAATCAAAAATATAAATTAGAAATGAAGATATATGTCATGTTTTTATTTTATTTTTACACTTCCTGTGATATGGCAGGCCAAATCAAAGATCATGAGAGGCCAACTTTGGCCTGGTTTGCGCATCCCTGATGTAAATAGTATATAGTTTGTGCTTTTGATTGCAAAATGTATCTTTTGAAACTAAAGCAGCTATATATGAGGTTTCTTCTTATTCCCGGGTTCTTTTCCTCAGGAAAATGACATCTGAAAGGCTTGTGCATTTGCTCTATATCTCTTCTCATTACTATCTAGGAGAAACAATTGAGATATTAAAAAGCCTCATTTGTGATTTTTTCTGTGGTATGAGCTACTCATGGTATCAACAGGCTGATCTGCCTCCGGTTCAGGGCCGGAAAAATACTTCTATATTGGCTGCCACAGACTTTGAGTTGTGAGAGTTCTTACGGTGATTAAGGCCAACTTAAGCAACATCCCAATGTGTTTTCCCAGTGGCATGTGATCAAATTTCTTGCTTATTTTTGTCTACAAGACACAAAAAGTGCACATACCGGAGGAGACGGCGGAGAGAGCTAATAGCATTGACTGTGAGAGGGCAAACAGATGCTCTGCCTTGGGGGGTCTCTGTTTACACCAGAAAGCAAAAACTCACTCAAACATAGCAGGATTAATTATACTTAAACAGATCCAACCGTTCACGTACGGTTTAGAGCGCTTTTGTAGCTGTGGACTATTTTTTCAGCCTTCGTTTGATTCAGCTCTTGTGGGAGGGGAGAAAATGGATTGAGCAAAATACAGGGTTAATATTTTTATATGGCAATGAACTTGCCTGAAGCGCATTCCTTTGCTTTTTGTGTGTGCTATTTTACAAATAGAGCTTTGGATTACGCCTGAGAAAAGAAGGATGCATACGACACAATAGGCCGTTTAGGTCAGCTCTATTTATGCGTTATATTCTATTTGTACTTTTAAGCCAGGTGCACAAAATTTTTTTTTTAAAACAAAAAAAAGAACAAACGCCAAGTGCAAAAAAGGGGGTAACTTTTTTTTTTAGCGCATTTGCGCATAAACTAAACACCAATGGCTGCAAAATATTATTTGGTTTGAGCTATAGTATGATAGCGATTTATTATGGAGAGTAGCTCCATTAAGTTACAAATACTAACATAAAAAAGCTCTATTATCAAGATTAATTGAAATGTGATGCTGCTCGTAAAGGCTCTATGTTTTTTTTAAAAAATTATTATTTGATTGTCTTTTTTTGTTTTGTATTGTTGGTATATTTTTAAATTATTTGAAAAAATTCAATATATGAAAAAATTATAACCAGAGGCTTCTTAAGCTTATTATTATCATGATATTGCAAGGATAACAAACTGCTACAAGAATCTCATTGTGTTTATATATATTATATTATATATATATATTATGTTTTTTTTATTCATATTCAATAACAAAAATGTGCAAAATACAGTTTTATGGCTGGTAAATTTCCTCAATTTCCTCCACTTGGCATTGGCAAGCTATTTTTGGGCCGTATTTACAGCAAAAAGAACATAAATATTGCACAATTTGCAAGAACTGCAAGCGTAACTGGATCTGAAATTGTTATCTGGAAATATGAGGGTTTTATTGTTTGTTTGGTATTCATAGGAAGACATTTTATGCTGTGCCACACCACAGTACCGCTTTCCAAAACTGCTGTCGAGTCACACACACATCTTTGTCTCGGTGTAAATTTAGAGTTGCTCTAACATTAAAAAGCAGAAGAAGGGTCTAGAGCTCGACGGCGTGACCTCAGATGACTTCCTGTTCATCTTTAGGTTGAGTTCAGTATTCAAGTTGACTTCTTCCAGCACACTGCACACATGTGACACACAGTGTATGGGAGGCTCAGCTGAGTGCTGGACGGTGTTTATTTTGGAAGAACTCACTCCAGGCAGCTGTTTGGGTTGGTTTATATGTCAGTGTTTTGGGCACGGAGCCTTATGTGAGCAGACAGACAAACTCTGACTGTTTCTCTCTCTGGGACCATTCGCCAATTGTGCAAAGCTTATTCACAAACCAGCTTAACCTTTTCTGTTCGGAGTCATTGGCTATGTTTGGATACTAACTTAATACTTAGTTACTAGCTTACAGTATGCATTTTGTAATGATAAACATTAGCATACAATGTTATGGTCACCTTATGACAATGCATACTCTACATGTGGCATCCCGTTATCATCTTGAATATAAAATAGGGTATTTTGGATTTTTTTTATTCAATTTTGTGTAAAGATGTCTTAAAATTTGGCAATCTGATCAAGTAAGGAATTAAAAAAAAAAAAAGATTACAAATAATCAGAGTTACGGATCATTGAAATACTATTATAGTTTTTTTTAATCAATATTTTAAATGAGTTTTTATTTTTATATTTTTGTGTTTGATTTATTTTTTAAGTGTGCTGTTGTCCATTTTATTGTATTTATTAACAATGTATATAAGATTTAATTCTTTTAATTTCAGTTTTAGTTGAACTACAGCTTTACTGAAATAAAAAACTAAAAGCCGTTAAAATATGTTTTTTACTTTAGTGAGTTTTTTATCTTATTTCAAGTAACAAAAAATATTTATTTATTATAAAAGGTAGTGTACATTTTAAAAAGGATTTAGTTAAATATAATAAACCTTGCAATTAATATCACTTAAAATGGGAATTAAGCTTTCTTGTTTAACTATAAAACTATATATATATATTATATATATATTATTAGATATATATATATCTATAAATATATATCTATATCTATATATAGTACATTATATACAGTGGGTATGGAAAGTATTAAGACCCCCTTAAATTTTTCAATCTTTGTTATATTGCAGCCATTTGCTAAAATCATGTAAGTTATTTTTTTTCCTCATTAATGTAAACAGCACCCCATATTGACAGAAAAAACAGAATTGTTGACATTTTTGCAGAGTTATTAAAAAAAGGAAAACGAAATATCACATGGTCCTAAGTATTCAAACACTTTGCTCAGTATTTAGTAGAAGCACCCTTTCGATCTAATACAGCCATGAGTCTTTTTGGGAAAGATGCAACAAATTTTTCACACCTGGATTTGGGGATCCTCAGCCATTCCTCCTTGCGGATCCTCTCCAGTTCTGTCAGGTTGGATGGTTAACGTTGGTGGACAGCCATTTTTAGGGCTCTCCAGAGATGCTCAATTAGGTTTAAGTCAGAGCTCTGGCTGGGCCATTCAAGAACAGTCACAGAGTTGTTGTGAACCACTCCTTCGTTATTTTAGCTGTGTGCTTAGGTTCATTTTCTTGTTGGAAGGTAAACCTTCGGCCTTGTCTGAGGTCCTGAGCACTCTGGAGAGGGTTTTCGTCCAGGATATCTCTGTACTTGGCTGCATTCATCTTTCCATCGATTGCAACCAGTCGTCCTGTCCTTCAGCTGAAAAACACCCCCACAGCATGTTGCTGCCACCACCATGCTTCACTTTTTGGACTGTATTGGACAGGTGATGAGCAGTGCATGGTTTTCTCCACACATACCACTTAGAATTAAGGCCAAAAAAGTTCTATCTTGGTCTCATCAGAACAGAGAATCTTAATTCTCACCATCTTGGAGTCCTTCAGGTGCTTTTTAGCAAACTCCATACGGGCTTCATGTGTCTTGCACTGAGGAGAGGTTTCTGTCGGGCCACTCTGCCATAAAGTCCCGACTGGTGGAGGGCTGCAGTGATTGTTGACTTTCTACAACTTTCTCCCATTTCCCAGCTGCATCTCTGGAGTTCAGCCACAGTGATCTTTGGGTTCTTTGGATTACTCTCTCACCAAGGCTCTTCTCCCCCGATAGCTCAGTTTGGCCGGACGGCCAGCTCTAGGAAGGGTTCTGGTCGTCCCAAACGTCTTCCATTTAAGGATCATGGAGGCCACTGTGCTCTTAAGAACCTTAACTGCAGCAGAAATTTTTTTTGTAACCTCGGCCAGATCTGTGCCTTGCCACAATTATGTCTCTGAGCTCTTCAGGCAGTTCCTTTGACCTCATGATTCTCATTTGCTCTGACATGCACTGTGAGCTGAAAGGTCTTATATAGACAGGTGTGTGGCTTACCTAATCAAGTCCAATCAGTATAATCCAGCACAGTTGGACTCAAATGAAGGTGTAGAAACATCTCAAGGATTATCAGAAGAAATGGACAGCACCTGAGAAAAATATATGAGTGTCACAGCAAAGGGTTTGAATACTTAGGATCATGTGATATTTCAGTTTTTCTTTTTTTAGTAAATCTGCAAAAATGTCAACAATTTCTGTGTTTTTCTGTCAATATGGGGTTTTGTGTGTACATTAATGAGGAAAAAAAACTAACTTTAATTTTTTTTTGCAAATGGCTGCAATATAACAAAGAGTGAAAAATTTAAGGGGGTCTGAATACTTTCCGTACCCACTGTATATACTGGAAAACAAGACAAAATACAAGTAAGACTTTTTTTTTTTTTTGTAGTGAAATCAGTTGTCACACTGGAAATAGAAGGTCAAGTGGAGCGCATTGCATTGTGGGATACAGTACTCCCTGTTGTATTCTGCTAATTTTGGCAAATGTCATATGTAATCTGGATATTCCATGCATACATTCTACATACTGCAGAAATAATGAGTTTAGTTTGCTAGCATGCTATTCCAAACAGTCAATGTCATTCAAACATGTGAATAAGGCTCATAATAGAATTAAAGTTCTGTTCAAAATGTGCACTATAGTGGGCAATAACAACTGGATTTACAACTGGACCTCACACTCACAATGCATTTGCCAGTCATTGACGTCTGCATTAGTGTGCATAGAATGCGGTTCTGGTCGTGTCTCGCTCTCGATGCCCTCTCATTAACATAATATGGGCATCTTGACGTTAGCCAGGATATAGTGAGCGACGCGAGATTGCGTGTCAAAGTGTTCGCGACTAGCATGAGGCGATATCTCGAACACTTCTGTTATAGATAGATTTTCACTAGCCTCCTCTATCCAGCTCGATTATGCCCAGACAAGACTTTAGATTAAAACGAGGAAAGTGTTCCTCCCACTTCCAAATGTCTGGTCACTCCACGAGTGTATCTCATTACAGCCAGAGCTAGGCGTGACTGGGGCAGTCAGAAAGATATCAAAGCTCTTGAGTAAAACACTCTCATCTCACGACCAGCTAAACAATCCCATTTAATTGGATTTTTCACCAGGCCCATTAAATCACAGACAAGGTTAGTGAGGCACCAGTTGCTAAAGCAACCCTTGTGTCGTTCTGTCTTTCGTTGCAAATAAACTAGCAAATCCTCCTGGAGAACCAACTCTGAGCACTAGAAAAACAACTGTTTGACTGTCCACTGTTTGTACAGCACAAAAACCTGGGGGTTGCAATGATTTTGCTGTTGATTTATAAAGTGATGCACATCTTTAGTACATATAAGAGCTGCTGGCTCACAGGTACTTTCTGGTCTATTATTCGACGTCCTAAAGACAAAAAAAGGAAAACAGTAAAAAAAATATAATGAAAAACAATAAAAAACTTGAGTAAAACAAAAATAATAATTCTTATATATATTATATAGAGAGAGAGGAGAGAGAGAGGATTGATTATTATATTTTAAAAATAATATTTTTATTAAACATATTTCTACAATAAAAAATTATGATTAAAAACAACTAATAATATATATTATATATATATAGTTACAAAAATATATTTAAAATATAAAAATCATACCTATGCTTTTTTTCATACATTAAATAATATATTTTTTTTAAACAATATACAAATATAACAATAAAAAGTCATAATATAGAGGCTCTGTTGAATGAGTGTGTATACGCACACAATAAAAATAATACCTAAAAAAAATAACAATAGAAAGCTCTACTATACAGTTTTCATATATGAAATATCTGAAAAATATAAATTAAAACATATAAAGTCAAAAAAAACAGTTTCAACACAGGAACTAACCACAGACTCTCTGCTTTGCATTATATATGTTTAAGAGTTTTGAAATAAACAAAAAATCTAACTATAAATATATATCCTCAATAGCTGAATAATATCGAGTTATTTGTTAGTGTTGGGTCCTCCAGGGAGTCTACCCATCTGAGTGTGTGTGGTCCAGTGTGTGCTGTTCTCACCCGTGTGTGTGTGTCTCTGCCTCTGTGTCCTCTGGCAGATGGGACGTCCACGCTGTGCCTGTCCTCAGTGAGGGAGCTGCCGTCTCAGCTGCAGGATCTGTACCAGCAGGGCTTCATTCTAGCAGCTGTGCACCCCTTCGTCCACCCGTGCGGCCCCGAGCCCGCCAGCGTCCAGCGCCAGCTCTACCGGGCAGTGCTCATCAAAGTCTCTGACAGGTGGGGTCACAACACGCCTAATGGAAACATGACAGCTGCTCTCAACTCCACAGGTGGCGCTGACATTTATTACAGGGCTCATATTTCACTTTTTATCTTCGTTTCTGGCCTCAAATCCTCTATGATGTTATTATAGTCCTCTATAATGTTAGTTTATTGCACCAAAAACATCATAATTGAGTGTTTATGAGCATTTTCCATCCTCCGACTGATCCTTCAACAGGTTTTTGTGCTACTGTACCTTAAAGACTCCATGTGTTGGTATTGGGTTGAATATATTTGGTGCTGCCACATCCTCTTTATGAAGCCTGATTGCATTATAACTGGACTACAATATAGTCTGCATTATATACAAGAATAATCTTTTTTTTCCCCCAATATGACTGCTGTGAATCATTTCTGCACCACTTTCTTTAATCAGTTTCTCCACTCACCCCGTGTGCCATTGGTGGCCCAAAGTTGACCGTCAGATCCAATCACCACTTCCATTCTGCTCAGCTTATTTTGCACATCATCCAGGAGTAAGAACACATTCAGTCCACCTGGAAAGGAAGATGTGTTTATAACGTACTGCGTTAATGGAATAAACACTTTTGAGGAATTTTTGCCCAAATTTACCAGGTTGGTGGAATCAAAATAAGAGTTTGAGGTGAAAAAGTAAATAAACTTAACATGCAAAACAAAATGACAAATTATGCTTTGATTTATGAGCTTTATCTGTAAAAGAACCAGTAAAATATTATTTTTGGACGAACATAAACTACTGTACTGTCCAAAAGTTTGGGGTCAGTAAGATTGATTGTTTTATATTATGGCTGGACAATAGGACCTAAAATCAAAATCTCGATTAATTGAACATTTTATCTCGGTTACGATTAATGAACGATTTTTTGAAACGATGAAACGCGACACTCACCTGCGAGACGCTTCGAAAGACATGAGCGCAACGGTCAGACACGTCCATATAGCACGACTATACACGTGGTAGTATGTTTTTAAGGGGAAAGTATTAACAGGATTTAAAAAAAAAAAAACATGAGAAAATTACGTCGTTTAGAGGTTCTGAATTTCGGTTTCGATTACTTTTCAATTAATCGTCCAGCCCTAGTTTTTATGTTATTTTAAAGAAGAATTAATACTTTTATTTGGCAAGGACGCATTAAACTTATCAAAAGTGGCAAGGACATGTTAAACGATTAAAGTAAAAACAAAATATCAATCAATTTTATTGATATTTAATATTTATCCTGAACAAAACATTACTTGAAATAAAATAAACATTAAATAAATGCAATAGTTCTCATTTTCTTTTAGTTTTAGTTGAAGTACTAAAATAACTCAAATTAAATAAACAAACAAAAAACAAAAACCCTAAAGTTAATAAAAAAAAACCTATATGTATATAAAAGATGTATGTTAAGAAACGAATGAAACTTTAATTAAAAATGAAAACAGAAAATAGAAAAATATATCAACGATACTACAGTAAAATAAAATAACTTCTATTTTAAAAATATATTTTATATATATCTTATTTTTATTAATGGTATTGCTTATATTGTGTACAGTGAGAAGCTGCTTTAAAAGGGTGCTTTATAAAATAAAGTTTATCATTATGATTATTTATTCAAATAAAAAAAAATCATTGTACAAGTCAGTCACCTTTATCTATTAGCGCTTTTAACAATACAGATTGTGTCAAAGCAAGACCAAGAAACGAAAATCATTAATTAGGAAAATAGTGTGTCAAGAATGCAAAATGACAATAGTATTGTGAACATTCAACACTATTACTGTATGTAGATCAAATTAAATGAAGCCTTAGTGAGCAGAAGGACGTCTTTCAAAAACATTAACACAACTATACACTCTACAAAATGCTGGGTTGTTTCAACCAAATTTTGGGTCAAATATGGACTAACCCAACTTTTGGGTTAAAAATTTAAATGAAAGAATTTAACCCAATAGTTGGGTTAGATCCTATTTGACCCAAAGTTGGGTTGAAACAACCCAGCATTTTTTAGAGTGTACTGACGCCGAACATTTTGAACAGCGTTGATAGTCAGATTCAAGAGTCTATCATTTTGCCGCCAACGGACCAGGCAACATGTGCAATTGTTTAAATGCGTTTTTTTTCACAGCAGTCTATAGCAACTATTTCAGATAAACCACCGCTAAACGATGCATACAAATGAACAAATGCAATTGGCTGCTTTAAATGTCAGTCAAGCAGTGGACAGCATAAGCCTTCACGCCATTAGTCCAAAGTCTGTCTGCATGAGGCCAACACTTTACAGTTCATCACACAGAGTTGGTGAAGGTTGAAGAGCGGTTCGATAATCCTCTGGCAAAACAGTGGCAGGAACTCAAAGTCACATCCACTTCCTGCCTGCAGCGCTGCTGGATCACTGTAAAGGGCACTGAGCAAGAGACACTGAGCTGACCTCCACCCACACACAGTCACACCACAATGACATCTGCATCTGAGACTGCAGGCATGTGTATGACCCCACTGACCTCTTAGAGGAGATTCCCTGGAGGAAGGAAGTGAGGTGATGGTGGGGCCACGGCCCATGTGAAGGCCTCTCTTACCTCAGTGCTGGTGGTCGGTCTGGAGATCTGTGAACCTCTCAGATTCAGCCTCAGGTTTCCACTGATTTTAGAGACGAATGATAATGTAACCGAATGTGTTACTGCATAACCTGCCAACAGACAAACATACGGCATCACAGTCTTTGTTTACTTTGTTAAGTCTAATGATTATTTAGAGTCGAAGAGTGTCATTAGTGTCACTAAGACACGCTGACTGTTTTCAGGTTTGAAAAGAACCTGTTTACTTACGGCTTTATAAGCTTGCATTGGAGAAAGTGGGTTGTTGATTGGAGATGTGGGCATGCTTTTATTCAGCTCGGATGTATTCAATTGATCTAAAGTGACAGGAGAGACATTTATAGGGGTACAAAAAAATTCAATTTCAAAAATAAAAAAAAATTCAATGCTATTTCTTTTTAAACATTCTATTCATCAAATAACCCTGAAAAAAAATGTATCAAGGTTTCCACAAAATATTTAAGCACGCACAATTGCTCTCAAAAAAGTATTGAAAAATATTGATAATAATAATAATAATTGTTTCTTGAGCAGCAAATCAGCATTATTAGAATGATTTCTGAAGGATCATTGTGACACTGAAGACTGGAGCAATGACATGGATAAATTTATCACATGAATAAATTACATTTTAAGATATATTTAAATATAAAACAGTTATTCTAAATTGCGATAATATTTCAAAATTGTAC
The DNA here is from genome assembly GCA_018155175.1 of Sinocyclocheilus anophthalmus. NCBI lineage: Eukaryota > Metazoa > Chordata > Actinopteri > Cypriniformes > Cyprinidae > Sinocyclocheilus > Sinocyclocheilus anophthalmus. The sequence goes on along the minus strand of JADLZN010002370.1, from coordinate 8,773 downwards.
TGTATTTTTTATTAAATAAATGCAACCTTGGTGAGCATAAAATACTTATTTAAAAAACATAAAGGCATTTTCAAAACAGTACATTTGGAAAGAGGAGTGAATTTTCCTTTCATGTTAACTTAAAAATGGAAAGCAATTATGCACATCACCTTTAACATCCAAAAAAGTTTTGATTGAGTGTCTTTATGCCATCACAATCTGCTTTTAATTTAATTAAAAGGTTATTTAATGGACTTTAACTTCACCATGACAGTCAAGTCAACCATGGAAATGAAGGTTTTATAAAAAAAAATCTGATATTTGTTGAGAAGAGTCAATAGTACATAGAAAAAAAAGTATATGAACGTTTGTATTTATGCAGTACATTTTTTTTTGCACGAATGCATTACCTATAAGTGAAACTGTACATTTCATATTTCTTATGTTACCACAAATACTTCAAAAAAATTTCTTGGTGGACATCCTGTCGCTCAGGCCAAAGATTTTCATCAACATCACATCTGATGTTTTCCATTGCCATGCACCGGGGAAAAAAAATCTCCTTGAATGCCGCACCCATCCCCTGCAATGATCAGCTGTGATGTCCTCACATGCAGCATTCATGGCATCCAACGGAGACATCTGATCTTGTGGTCTATGATCATATACTTTCCACCTTCATGCTGAAAAAAACCCTTCTATTGGATTTAGGAATGGAGAGTATGGTGGAAGGAACTCCATTGTTATCCTTTCATGTGCAGCAAACCAGTCCCTAACAATGTTGGTTCGGTGGAAGCTGACATTATCCCAGACAACAACATAATTAGGCAAATGTGGTCTAACTAAACCTCTTTCTTGTTCTGGAATCAGGTCGCTGTAAAGTGTTTAGGAAGGCCAGGAGAAGTTGAGTATTACAGGGCCCAATGTGTGGAATATGTGTGCTCAAACCATTCCCTGAAATGGCAGCACACATTGTAATATTAGCCCCATGTTGGACTGGTGTGTCAGTTGTAGCTCGGTGTCCAATGAGATTGCGACCACATCTCCAGCCTTTGGACAGATTGAACCCGGCCTAGTCCACAAAAACAAGAATGTGGGTCATTTCATGTCCTTCTAACTCCATGATTCTCTACGAAGAAACACAGAAACAAAATAAAGTTAATTTTTATTCTAGAGTTCAGCAAATGTTTTCTCTTCTTATGGGTTTCTAAAACTTCAAGTAATACAGGCATCTTAGAAGTACAGTAAAACTCACTAAGTGCACACCAATAGTCTACCTGGACATACTGGTACCGCAGCTACTTCACTCTTTCACTATTCCTCTCAAATGGCACCTTCTAGAGTTGTTTCATTAGTCATTTGATGTCTTTTCAGAACTCTGTCTATGGTGGAAATGCTGACAGAATTTATATTTTCGAAGACATTATTGTCATTTATGATTGCACTTTGGATCTCTCTTAGCCTGATGGAGTTGTTTGCTATGACCATGTTGCAAATTTCTTGTTCTTGCTGATGGTTAAATACTGCTGCTCTGCCACCAGCGCGAGGTTGTTGTGCGGTTCTATAGAATGTACAAATAGACTTGCATTTACCTTTACAATATTGTTGTTTATAAAAATACTTTACATACTGTAAAACAAAAAAAAAAGAAATACATATTTACCTCTTTTCCCTACGAAAGGTTTGCACAATTGATGACACTGTGGACCTGTTAACATTAGGCTGTACTCTTCGACCAGCCTCTTCCGTTGTAAAACCACGATTTATGACATGATCCACAAGTGTGGCTCTGATTTCATCAGAGACTCTGACTCTTCTATTTCCACCTCTTCCTCTATTATGTCTTCCTCTAACACCACCACCACCACGTATTCTTACACGTCTTCCAATTGCTCTTCCACGAGCATGTTGCTGCAGTTCAGGGTTGTGGAAGTCCTCCATTCTTAGTGATTGTGCTGTAGGCAATCTACATATATATGCTCCCAAACTTGATTGGTTAAATGGTTGAATGGTTGATTCAAATTGTATTGCAATTAGAGGTAATTTGCCAATTTAGCAGACATTACAAACAATGTCAATGTCAGATATTTATGGAATATACATGCGTGTATACCAGTTTTTCATAATTGAATGGATCGTTTTGAATGTGATGGCTTACACGATGAAAAATGTTTGAGAAGTTGTGAAGAGTTTGACAGTTTAAGTGAGAATCGGCTCATCAGTTTTGATCAACAAGCCATATACAATTAGTTGTTGTGCAAACTGCAGACAATTGTACTTACTCTTTGCACACATGTGCCAGAGCATTTGCAATTTGCTCAAATCAATAAGAAATTCCAATCTGATGTGAACAAGAAGCTAAATGTTCAGAGATCTGAACTTATTGTTTCGGGGAAAAAAAGTTTCATTCGAGAATTGAGCCAAAGCAATTGAGAAAAACTGTATGTTAGGAGACTTGGGTTTGAGAACAGCATGTTTTAGGGGCCAATGCGAAGCCCGTTTTTGCACATAAATGCACATAAAGAGTCTCAATTGGGGACTGGCACCTTGTTCATGGAAAAAGTGGCTTCTGACATGTAGTGTGGACTCTGTGGCGTCTGATCTGAGTCTCAGAGCAGCCGCAGCTTCGGGGCCGAACAGTGATGACAAATTCAAAAGCCCTGGAATTATTCTGTTCTCATGGACGTACCAGGAATCCCGAAACACATTCCTGGCAAATGAAGGTTTAATACAAAACATTAAGAAGGAAAAATTCCTCTCTATATTACTGTTAATCTTCTGGCTACTCTTCTTTTAGGTATGAGTGTAATTTTCCACTTGAAGCAGCATTCTATGAGTGCCAGTATGAGCTTGAGCTGTAAACTGTACTGTAACATTACACAGTTCAGTGGATGTTAAGATGAACTCTTGGCACGACCTCCCCTCAAGTTAATGTGTCATGCACTGAAAAGCAAGAATGCTCACGCAAAAACTCGTTATTAAAGCCATAGACACTCCATCACTCATCTTAAAGGAACAGTTGAACCTGAAATGACAGTTTAGGTTCAAACCCATATGCTGTCAGTTCATTTCAGTGGAACACAAAAGGAGACATTTATGGAATGTAGATGCTCCTCATTTCTATACAACTGTCAAAAAAGGCTGCATGATTTGGCTAAACATTAGCTCTCGCTCTCTCTCTCTATATATATACAGTAATGTATATAGAGAGAGAAGAAGAGTAGATAGATAGATTTATATATATTCATTGAAATTGTATTTCACTTTTTAAATTAAAAGGACTAAAAATCTACATTTTGAGACACATTAAAAAATAAACAACAATTATGTAGAAAGAAATGGGCCCTGCATTTATTTGATAAAAAAAATACAATTAAAACAGATATTTTTGAAATATTATTGCAATTTAAAATAAAGGTTTTCTATTGTACTATAAAGTAAAATGTAATTTATTTCTGTGATCAAAACTGAATTTCCAGCATCATTACTCCAGTCTGCAGTGTCACATGATCATTCAGAAATAATTATAATATGCTGATTTGATGCTCAAGAACATTCTGAATATTTTCAATGATGGTGAAACGTGCTGTTTTTTTTTTTATGGAAACTGAAAGATCAAATAAACAGCATTTATTTGAAAAAATATATATATTTTCTAACATAAATGCATTTACTGTTACTTTTGATTAATTTCAGGTATCTTTGCTTGCTGAATTAAAGTATTAATTTCTTTCAATAAATAAATCTTTCTGACCCCAAACTTTTGAATGATAGCGTATATTTAAATAATATTATAAATATTTAAAAAATAATAAATATTTTATTATAAATACTGTATATCTACATACGTTTTTGTTTAATATTTATTGTCATTTTTTAACTAGATTTAACTTGATAAAAAATCAATGATGCCCAAACATGGGAGTGTAAATGACGGGGGAGGGGAATATTTTTTATTGATTAGTGACTTAAATGTACTTCTGTTCCTCCCACAAAACTATCTTATGACTTCAAAAGACTTGTAGTCGTATAGTCTACTTGTATGTTTATTTTCTGTCATTTGGGAGCTGTGTGATTGTATGATTTTGTCATATGGAAAATGGCAGTGTGAATATTCTTCTGAAGATTCCCTTTTGGGTTCAGTGGAAGAAAGAAAGTCATATGAGGTCAGAACATCATGAGATTTTCGGGTGAACTCTACCTTTGACAAGTCATTTTTCATCCATAGAGTAGGCGTGATGTTGGGATGATGTGCATGTGTTGCTCATAGTGAAGACTTCAAGAGACCAAGAGCAAAACGAGAAGAAAGAAGATCAGACTTGAATTCTGTCACGTGTGCGTGGATGTGCATGTGTTGGGAGGAATCGTAGTATCGAGGCGGTTGCCAACCTTTGATGGCTTCGGCAAAGCTGCCTTGCTTTATCTTTGGCGTCTGTCACCGTGGAGACAGTTGCTCGCATCAGCAGCGACCCTGAGGGATAAACCTGTGAAAAAAAGCAAGAGAGAGGCGAGATATCAAACAGGACACAGCTCTTCTCCTCCCCTGCCAATCCAAGGAATCACAGAGGAGAGGGAGGACAATGCAGATGAAAGAAAACCTTCATGTAGCCAGTCCTCGCTCTCACAAAACAAACAGACCCAAAAACATCCAGAAGAGAAGACAAAGAGAGCTGGAGAGGGGACGAGGAGGAGGAAACGGAACAAAATGAGAGATGAAAGAAGGATCTGTTGGGAAATCCAGGTCTGAGCTGGCCATTACCTGGTTTAGATGGTTGAGTCTCTTCTGGTCATGCTAATTAAAACTGGTAGAAGACCTTCCAGAGGTAAATGTTATCACTGAGAAGTTGCTTCTGTTTCATGTTCACAAGGATATAAATATATATGCAAGTGAAGAGCAGCTCAGATCTTTTGAGATTTTATCGGAAATGCTTGTCGTGTCAACTTTATTTGTAACGTGCTTTTCATAATACACATATTTCAAAGCAGCTTTACAGAAAGTCATACTGTTATGACCTTAATGTGTTAACATTGAGCAGTTTTAGGGCTATAAATATTGTAATTATAGTGTTGTCAAACACAAATATCAGTGCCACAGTGACTCGGGCACATGCAGGGAGAAAGTAAATAAGAAACTTAGACAATGGTCAGTGTTGTTGTAAGCAAGAGACAATTGTTAGAAAGTATTAATGAAGATACGATTCGGTTGTCAAAGAGTCTGATGTGACAATTCCCTAATGTAATAAATAGCTATTTAATGTTGAGAAATATAGGGTATGTATTCAATTTCAGTTAGCATCTCTAATTGCATACTGAATTACTATAAGATGATGGCGTTCTTTGCTGGAGTTGAAAATTACTGTAAATTGTGGCAAAGATTTTTATTGAAAATTACTGTAAATTGTGGTAAAGGTTTTGGTTAAAATTACTGATATTGGTGTAAAGATTCTGGTTAAAAATTACTTGTATTATGGTAAAGATGTTGGTTAAAAATGATTTATATTGGGGTAAAGATTAGGATTAAAAATGACTTGTATAGTGGTAAAAATTTTGGTTAAATATTACTGATATTTTGGGGGTAGAGATTTTGGTTAAAAATGACTTATAAATAATTTTAACCGAAATCTTTGATATAAGTAATTTTTAACCAAAATCTCTACCCCCAAAATATCAGTAATATTTAACCAAAATCTTTACCACGATACAAGTCATTTTCAACCAAAATCTCTCGATATCAGTAATATTTAACCAACATCTTTACCCCAATACATGTGATTTTAAACCATAATTTTTTCATGATATAAATAATTTTGACCAAAATCTTTACATGATATATCATGGGAAAATTATGGTTTAAAATCACACGTATTGGGGTAAAGATGTTGGTTAAATATTACTGATATCGAGAGATTTTGGTTAAAAATTACTTGTATTGTGGTAAATATGTTGGTTGAAAATGACTTGTATCGTGGTAAAGATTTTGGTTAAATATTACTGATATTTTGGGGGTAGAGATTTTGGTTAAAAATTACTTATATCAAAGATTTCGGTTAAAAATTATTTGTATCATGGTAAAGATGTTGGTTAAAAATGACTTGTCTCAAGGTAAAGATGGTTAAAATTGCTTACATGTAGGTAAATATTTGAGTTAAAAATCACTTATATCACATTAAAGATTTTGGTCATATTGCCCACTTCAAAGTAATTTAAACAGGAAGCTGCTAGAGAGTCAATAAGTACCAGTATGGTAGAGGTAGAAGCTACAGACGAAACGGGATGAAGCTCAGGCATCAGTCAATCACATGTAGCAGTGTTTAATATTCACCCTGGATTCACTCTGGATCCAGGCCCAGCTCTCCCACATCAGGATTAGCCGCTGTGTGTGGAGCTCATATGGGTGACATTGCTACAGTTTCCCCTCCAAAACTCACCCAAACCAGATGTGGCCCACCGCTACTGCAGGAGCTCCTCCTGACTTCTGGCCCGTGTAAACGCAAACATCACAACTGTGAAGCAGGGTCTCGGGATTAGCGTCGGCAGGCCAGTTTTAAAGCGATTTGCCGGGCATTACTTATAACCTAGCGGTGAATGTGTGCGGTAGCTGACTGTGTTTATAATTCCAAATGTCAACTGTCAAGCCCCCCATGTTCAATTTTAGTTACAGTTCCACTTCAGCGATGAGGGTGGGTGATTCATGCATCATTTTTTGATAATTGCTGTGCACCTCGCAGGGGTACCGGTACAGACCAGAAACCATTAAGGCCGATATGCTTGAATAACATTTTTCATGGCTCTGTAAATAAGCTGACATCAAGAAAGAAGCGATACATTATTAATGCAGCGATTAAAGATGGGGATACCTAGGTTTGATGGATCCCATCGAAGGTTGTTGTCATGGCAATGCCACCGAATTGCACATGCACACAGCTGGATGTTGCCTCCAGACCCGGAAACACTGAATCTGACAGCACCAGTGATATTCCTGTATACTATACACACCAGCATTCCTGTGGGCAAAGAGAGAGAGAGAGGTGAAAACACATTCGGCACACACAAACTAAGATGATCCACAGGCAAACAGGCATTTGCCAACAGTGTAACCCAGCTGTGTCTAAGATCCGTGTCTGAGAGAAACCTTTGAGCGAACTGTTTCTGAAGGAAGTCTAGATCAGTGTTGCTTAAAGCTTTTTATTCCCAGAAGCGGCACTCCTGCGAGCAAGCGGCTGGATCTTTTCTGTCAAAGTTACTGCTGTTTAAACCGCTAAAGCATTTCCACAAACAGCCTCGGCGCTGCCAAAAACTGTGGATCGCTCTTCTGTAGGTGCATTAAGCCTGTAGGAAAGAAATATCACAAATGTAATCTCTTTACAGGAATAGTTCATGCAGAAGTGAGAAATCTTTATTTACTCACCCTAATGCTGGTATATTTTTCAGTGGAACACAAAAGAAGAATCGGTATGTGGTTCTTTTGAATGAAACAGTTTATAGTGGCCACAGGATGCATAGGGTGACTGAACATAAATTTCATTTCTTAAAATAAATCGAGATCAAATGGAGAAGCTGAGGTGTCCTGCTCCTCACATTTTCATTCTCGTGTGTAAGTAGCCTAGAGATCTTGGTATCGATTCAAAATAGAAGACAGAGGTATAAAAAAGTTCCAAAACATTCCAAAATTCGAATTTGTCGAACAGCAAAGATCTTAGCAAACCTGTCAATCATGTACTGCGCTACAAAAGGGTTTTAAAATGTTCCATTTTTATTTGGAAAGAAATGTTCACCAAGGCTCCATTTACTTAATCATAAATAGAGTAAAAACAGGAATATTATAAAAATTTATTACAGTTTAAAAGACTAACCATTTTTCCTTTAGATCGGATTGTAAAATTGATTTATCCTGTGAATGCATTTTCAGCATTATTACTTCAGTCTTCATTGTCATGTGATCTTTCAGAAATCATTCTAAAATTGCTGATTCAGTGCTCAAGATTTAATTTCTTCTATTGTGTCAGAGCACGCCTGCGAATATGATTTATGTTTCTGACTTATCAAATGAAATGTTATTTGTAAATGCTGAAAGACAGTATATAATGTATTTGAAATCTATTTAAAAATGTTTTTCGAGCTTCCATGCAGTCTTTGTCAGTGTAAGTTCTGGTGCGAACACTATTGCAATTAGTTATTAGTCGTGCAATGAAGGGAAAGGCAGGGGCAACCCCACATATGCTGCAAAGCTTCTCTCTCAATGAGAGAAAGTTGCTTTATGCAATGTTAAGAGCAAAACTTGCCAACATGAAAGATGTTTCTGTTTTTTTAAATGAAATTATTTTTGCAGTGCAGAAAGACAATGTATAATGTATTTGAAATTCTATGAAAAAAAGTTATGTTAAAACTTCAATGCAGAGACTTGTCAGTTTAGAGCTTCTGTGAACACTAATGCTGAGTTAGTGTTTCTGGGCATATGAAGTTAAAGCAAGCACTCATATGCAGCAAAGCTTCTCTCAATGAGAGAATGTTGCTTTACGCAATGTTAAGAGCAAAGCCTGCCAATATGATTTATGTTTCTGACTTATTAAATGAAATGTTATTTGTAAATGCTGAAAGACAGTATATAATGTATTTGAAATTCTATTTAAAAAAGTTATGTTAGAGCTTCAATGCACGTCTTTGTCAGTTTAGAGCTTCTGTGAACACTAATGCTGAGTTAGTGTTTCTGGGCAAATGAAGTGAAAGCAAGCACACATATGCTGCAAAGCTTCTCTCAATGAGAGAATGTTGCTTTACGCAATGTTAAGAGCAA
>JADLZN010002369.1:0-34122 GCA_018155175.1 Sinocyclocheilus anophthalmus | reverse complement strand
AAAAACCACAACAAACAGAAAAAGAAAGAAAAAAATTAGGGATCCCATCCTCTTCGCCAAAATTCTGTGTGGGTACTTACACTCACCATGAGATTTCGGATTTCCTAAAAATTATTCCTTTTATTGACACAAATACTTTAAAACCCCTTTCAGACATCCACCCTCATGCAGGAAGGGGCATAAAGCAAATAACAAATCCTTTAAAGAAAAAAACAAAACAAAAAATAAGTCTACTCCAAATAATATAACCACATAATTCAACTAAATACAACAAATTAAATCAAAGCCGAGGCAATCTGTTAAAACATCAATATTACTCTCTGGCCCCTCTGGTTATCGGGGTTCTTGGCAGCGCTGCAATACTATCCTCTGTCAGCACTGTATTTGTATGGCGTCTTTACCGCATGTGTTTGGTCCCTCAATTAATTTATTTCATGCTTTCCCTCTTTAAGTATCCGCATAGTTCCTCCCCCACCAGCTAGCCACTAGCCAGAGCACAATGCCACACACTATAATAACTACTATGGATTTATTCTCAATTGTTTGAGGAGGAACAGCCTCTGTTGTATCTGGGTGGCTACGGTGACCATCTGGTCTGGATACAGACTGGATCTGGTGGCTACGGTGACCTTGGAATAAGAATGAAAGAGATTAATATTAGCGTAGATGCCATTCTTCTAATGTTGTAGCAAATACATCGGGTGTTATGGGAAGTGTTCCCGGTTCTGGTTGTTCTATTTAATGCAGCCTAACAATCCTTTAACGGATTTGAATATTAGAAGTGTGTTATGTGTAAGCCAGGTTAAAGAGATGGGTCTTTAATCTAGATTTAAACTGACAGAGTGTGTCTGCCTCCCGAACAATGTTAGGTAGGTTATTCCAGAGTTCGGGCGCTAAATAGGAAAAGGATCTGCCATTAACAATGGTGGATTAAGAAAATACATTAAAATGTGCAACTCTAGGACTAATATTGAAAGTAAAGTTAGCTTCATTATTGTTGACCAATTCTGGACAGAAAGCGGGAGAACACTGTTATTCAGGAGCACTGGGAGTTTTTCCTGGTGAGCTGCTGAGCAGCGTGGCTGGCCAACTGCAACTCAATGAAAGATAAAATTCACAAACATTCAAATGCATTTTCACTATCTGAAAAGAAGTAAAAAGGTCTTACTGTTTCAAAAAAACATAAAAAATCTTTATGAACATTCAATTTCTTCTTGTGCTGCTATATTTGATTTGGAACTCACATGTGAAAATGTCTAAAACTTTTCAAGACAAATTCAAATTTACATCTGGAAAGTAGTGAAATGACTTAGTGTTTTAAAAATATTAGCAGTTTTTTTTTCTTTTTTTCTTGGAATTCCAAATCTAGAAATGTGCCTTTCCATCTTCCAAAAAAATATGCAAACATCAACCTAAAACACATGCATAAAATGCATTATACTGCCTTCCAGTACTGTACAGTAGGTAATGCCTACACAGAAAATATGTATCCCATAAAAGGACTTTGTCATTTATGTATGCCACATAGATAGATTATGTATGTTTTTATTTATTTGTTTATTTGAGTTATTGTTTTTATAAAATATGCATAAACATTTTTTAATGCACACTTGGATTTTTTAAAATTAAATGTATATGTATTTTCAAGTCTAAAATGAACTCTCTATGACATACATACAACATGTGTAATGTCCACATCCTATTGAGAAAAAAAAAAAAAAATTACATATATATATATTTTTTTTATGGGCTGAAAAAAATTATTGTATTTTAAATGGCCTTTATAGAAAGGAAAAGAAAAAAAGAGCTTGATTTTTTCTCATGCTCTAGGTATGTGAAGAACCTGTGAAGGAGTTGTGTTCACAGTTTCGGTGCAAGATGTTCATCTAAAGCACTGCAGAGTTGAGCAAGGGCCACTGGCCATGTTGCATTCTGAGAGCAATTGGACCAGGCAGAGTTTCATAGCATATGAACATACACTAACTCTTATCACACTTGACATTTTCTGTTTTGGGGTCCAGCCATGCACACAGCATTCGCAGCACACCACTGGGCTGTAATGGGGAGTGATAGACTCGGACGACTAACACTTAAACCAAGTTTGTGTGTGTGTACTTGTGTGTGCAAGAGAGAGACCACAGTGGTTAATACGGACAGTGCTCAGGTTTCTGTGCTAACATTTCTCTCACAAACTAGCAAAAGCAGAGGAGCTGACATCAACTGAATGAGCTCACTGATGTCTTAAACAGATACAGCTGGGTCTAAAAGTCAGAGACCACAAGTGAAAATGCTCCTATTTTCCATTTTTTCTTGTTGAATAATTTTTCCATTGTAAATGATATTATCAGCAAAATAAAACTGTTAAATTGAAAAATCTAAATTATTTTAAGATTGTCTTAGAAGGAATAGGTATTCACCTTTTAGGGATAGACAGCACTCAATAATGTTATCAAGTATGATTTGAGAATGTTCAAAAGGAGGCAAGGAAAGCTGATATTTGGTTGAAAGGAGTTACAGTTGTCATTTACACACATTTACATTCGTTAATGAATTTGGTCTTGGACTTGACTGTACATGCTGCTGCTAGTACTGTTATTCCTGTCGCTGTAATTATTGCTGCTGCTGCAGAGCAAGCACAGTGACTTTCTACTGCTAAGATATTCAAAGGTATGCTTCTAATGAGCATGCTAGATATGCTGCCTCTGCAAAAATAAACATACATAATATGCAGATCTAGACAGGTGGTTCTGGGGGAGGAGGGGTGCTGCAGGTCTGGCTTACAACAAATGCTGAAGTACTATTTAAATGTTGCAAGCAACAAGCAAGTTAATTTGCTGCAGATGCAACAGAGGTCAATCAGTGCCATGCAGTATAAAATGCAATTACTAGCAGACTCTATGTGAAATAGCTTAATTGACATCTAGATTTTTCTGACTGAAGTATAAACATATTAATAGATATAACAATGTTACTGTAATAATTTAGGTACTGGCAGACCTGATATGCATGTTGTTGTTGCTGATACTTCTACACAAATAGACATATACAGTATATCACCCAATAAGGCTGCGGACAAACAAAAGATCTAAAACCAGGAATGCCCCAAAGACTATTACGAAACACGTTTACTAGCAATGTTTGCTTCATAACATGCATAATGTAGTGTTGTGCCCAGTAACTCACTCAACTTGCGAGTAGTACCATCTTGCAGTCTATTTGAAGATAAAGTCCTTTCTCCATTCCTTTTCCTGAAAATGTAAAACTCCCACAGTGCAAATAAGAGATTTTATTTCAACAAAACTTAAGATAAAGACTTACTGACCCTTCAGAATGTTTGGTGAAGGTTCATGCAGTACAGTAGGATGACGTCATTCATAGTGGTCAGTTCTCATTGGCTATCAAAGACCAGTGTCTCTTACACTCTACATTAAAAATCTAAAAGATATATATTATAACTTACAGTATTTGGAATGCACCTGCTGTGTTCTGCCATGCCTTTCTGAAGAGTTGCAGGGTATGACCTGCTTATTACTGTATTATTTTAGTCTGCAGCTCATTGGCTGCGACTAAGCAGACGCCAATCAGCTTGACCAGGTGTATACAACATATTGCAGCAGACGATAACATGCAACAGGGTTTCCTGACCTGAACTTTGCTTCCAATTTTTTTCATTCATTCATTCATTCATTCATCTAGGGTTGGGAGAGGGAGTAACAGGTTAACTAAGGCTGATAAGGAAGACATAAACAAAAAAGAAAGTGGAGGAATCACTCTGCAGCACACTCTCTGATGAGCACCGCTTGTGGGCAGTTTGCAACTGCCAAGCAAAAAGAGTGTGAGAGAGACAAGGCGCGTTTCCATTACAGATTTGCACAAAAACTTTTGCAATATTTTATAAATGTCGATAAAAAAAACATGTGAAATTACGCAGTTTCCATTAACCAATGTTGTGCGACTAAAACGTAACCTTTTGCCTCTTGCGATAAGTAATGGGAGCGGATTTTGGTGGGATTTTGGCTATAGTTATTCAAAGGAGGTTTATGTGTGTATCTTTACAGAAGCAGCAAAGAGAGCCGCTTCAGAAACGTGCGTGGCGCGGCTGGAATAAACCATAGACTGTATAAAAACATAAACACAAGCATTAAGCGGCCGTAATCAGCTTCAGTGACCGTATCAGAGCAACACTGCATTGCAGACGTGTGCAGTGTAAATTGTCTAAGCATTAATGGTAGGGAAAGCCCCTTATACTGGAGCCTTATTACCTCATTCATCAATCCATTCATCCAAGGTTTACATTTTGAATCCCAGATTCTCAATCTGTATGTATTTCAGAAGTTTGCATGTATATATTTTCCTTAAATGGAAGAGAAGGTAAAGCCTATTTTGCTCACTGTCCATAATGGAGGCTCAAGCCTGAGACTTCAACATGAAGACCTGGACTTACTTGAATAAATTTAGTAATAACTAGACATGAGGGTGAAACTGAGATGGAGGAGAGATACTGAAATCATTGAAGAAGGCAGAAGAGAGCTTATATATCACATTTCACATCTACTTAATCTAACAATGTATTGTTCCATGACTTGATCATTGGGAGGGACCAGTTTGGCCATTTCTAATTTGTTTTTTTTGGGGGGGGGACTTGTCCCCCTCAATGTCTATGGTGGTTACGGCCCTTGTGCATAATAAACACATAACAAATTTTAAATCAAATTAACAATAAGAGCAAAACTAATACATGTAGTTGAATAAAATTTATTTCCATATGTGTATACCTTTCATCCGTGAGGAGAGACTGCTGGTTTGTTCCCTGACTCAGATGAGGGCTGACGTCAGCAGGGATGGAGGATGGGTGGTCCGAGCTCTGTCATCCCCCCATCAGTGAGTCTAGATGTAAAACACACTGACACTGGAAGAGAACGCATCTTACTACATCACAGCTCTGAATCACTGTGCCTCTGGTAATGACCTGTCCTAAACTTCCTTCTCATATGTGCACATCATCACACACACACACACACAGCGTTTGTGAGGATGCATGTATCTTTGAACAAGTGAAGTGTGTATGTGAATGTGTGTAGATTATGTGAAACAGCTGTGCAAGTGTGTATTGTACATGACATCTTACACAATCCAGTGACTGTTGTGACACAACTTATCTTTCTAATGATTTGTAAGATCACATAACTGTTTAAAGGAATAGTTCTCCCAAACACGAAAAATCCACACTTTTACCAAAGAAAAAAAAATGTTTATTGTATCATGTGTAATCAGGAAGAGTGACATTATTATAGCAGTTAAACAGGGGCGTAGTTTGCAGGGGGATGGAGGGAGGTAATCACCTTGTGCTTGAAAATTGTGATAAGATTTGTGTGAGCCATTCCTATCACGAAGCTGATGGTAAAATGTGCGATTATAACAAATGCTGCAGTTAATAAATATGGTACATTTTCATAAGAGCAAGTCAGAATTGAGAGCCATATGTTCTAATGATGAGTGATGGAAAAACCTGGCCTTCAGATATTCCAAGAGATGGCATAGATCAAATCATTAAGGGCCTGATGAACTGTTAAGGAGTAAGAAAAAAACAATATCAATGTAAGACAGTTAAGTTAGATTGACTTCCCATGGCATGTTGAATTAGAACATTCTGTCAAACTATAGCCTATAAGTGCCTAAATAATATAAAATACATTATATATCCTATGAAAACAACTAATTGCTAACTAGGGTATTACTTTATTGTTATGTTACAGTTATGTTATCAACCAACTTTGCATGCGTGGATGATAGCACAAAAGACCATTTTACAAAAATAAACATATAAGCAAACAAACAAATAAATAAACCTTATGAGGGAGCATGACCTGGGACTCCACTAAAACAGTTCACACTTCAAACCCCCCAATGTTCAAACCAAAACTACACCCTTGCTGTCAAGCAAGATTATTAGTCAATAATTAATGACACAAACACTTCTGCACACAAATTATACCGCTTAATATTTTTTACAATAGGCTACTGTTTAGAGCTTTTTTGTTCTGTTTGGAGCTAGAAAGCATTTAGTCCCATTCCACTTTCATTGTAGGGAAGATTCCTCCAAAGGTCTTTGTGTTCCCTGAAATAAAGTGAGTCATATATGTTTGGAAAAACAATGGTGAGTAACTCATAACTATTTTTTTTCTCTCCAAAAAGGTTTTCTTTTCATGCTCTATTGGGTACATGAATCAGTTGTCCAAGCAAAATTATTTTCTACAATAACGATTTAGCATTTATTAAGTGTGTCCAGGAAGAAAGCAACATTTCATGTAATTTTTTTCAAATTAATTTTGAAGCTTGCTTTTCCCGAGTCCCGAGACAGAGTTGTTCATTTCTTTACACATTTCGTCTGCACATCATCATTCTGCAGATTTCCGCTTCATATACTTCTCTGATGATGCATGCTTTACTCAGTCTGCATCCTTTCTGCAGCTACTCCCTGAGCCTGTGGCATTACATGGAGACGTTATAAGCTGTGACACTATGAGAGTCAAGCATTAGCACTCAAAAGGTCACTGCGAACAGTCCACTGATTAATATAAATCCACTGCCATTAGAAACAACATATTACAATTAATGGGAATGATGTGTTTTAGATTCAAATTTTGATTGGGGTAAGCAATGCATTGAGAAGTAGCTCAGTATTATTCAAATAGGTTGCATTTGACTGAACTGGACTTACAATAACTCTAATCTGTTAATTATCACTACATTACACTGTACATTAATGGTACAGTGGAGTATCTTAATATTTTCTTGGTTTCACTGACAGATGGGTGCTGGATGTATTGTGAAAACTTGATGTCTCAAGAGTGTGATGGCCTGAGGAAAGTTCTGTCCTCTATCTGCTGGATCACAGAAAGAAATGATCAACCCACATCCCCCCATTATAAAACACAGAACTATGCAAACATCAGTACAATCCCACAACATGTATAGGATCAAGATACCAATTTTAAAAAGATTTTTTAAAACAGAAAACAAATAGACGTTCAAATCAAAGGTATGATATTGAATGTATGTGTGTATCAATATTATCTTTTTATTTATTATAATACTTATTTACCCCCCCCCCTCCCCCACTCAAAAAAATAAGCAAACTGATTACTTATAGTGATTACAGACCTGATGATTGCATTATTACTATATACTGAACAATAAAATGAGCAGTGGATGAAAGAAAAAAAAACAAAGCAAGATAATACGTCATAGAGTAGTGTTTCTATAAGTGTTGATGAAAGAAAGACAAAAATTAATAATAGTAATACATGCTTAATGCTTTTTGTCTTGCTACAATGGATTAGGAGGATGAACTGTTGTATGATGAGCTTCTGGTATCTCACTGCAAAGCATCATGGATCAGTAGTTTGTCTTGCTGTGCCCTCTCCTCCGGTCTCACTGCAGGCAATTCTTCACTTTAAAAATAGGGTCTCCACCACACCAAGAAAATGCTACATAATGAACCGTGTCCTCTATTTACATTTTCAAATACCTTTGCTCTCGGCAGATTATTTGACATTATGCAATAGACAAAAGTCAAGGCATTTATGCCCCTTCTTAATGTGGAATGTGATGTGATTATTTACTGTCCAAATGATTTGCTTGTGCACTGTTTTTGATTGGGGGAAAAAACTGAATTTGAATGAATTCAAGAACAAAGTTAATAAGGAATATGAGTATAGGATTTCCTTTTGTGTATTTA
The DNA here is from genome assembly GCA_018155175.1 of Sinocyclocheilus anophthalmus. Lineage (NCBI taxonomy): Eukaryota > Metazoa > Chordata > Actinopteri > Cypriniformes > Cyprinidae > Sinocyclocheilus > Sinocyclocheilus anophthalmus. The sequence goes on along the minus strand of JADLZN010002369.1, from coordinate 26,381 downwards.
TTGCTTTTGTCTAGAGCTTGTACTAATGGAAGTACAGCTGCAAGAATAAGTTTGTGAACCTTTAGAAAATATCTGTATTTGTATATTGATTACTCTTAAATTGTGGTTGGACAATGTGCAACAACACCAAAACCACAGTTTTTCAAGGCTAGAAATGTCTTTAACAACTAGGAAGTCATAATTCAGTATTTTAGATCCCAGTGTTTTATATGAGAATGGGTTGAAACTTGGATCAAATCCTGCTGGGTATGGATGGTTAAATGTGTTTAATGATTGCAGGAAGAGACACTAAACAGCAAATGAGAACCTTAGAAGTTCTAAAGTGGCGGTGAAGGTACAACTGCAGAGATGTGTCCAAACCTGCTGCTGGTGGGTCACTATCCTGCAGAATTACTAGTGATCCTGACCTGAATCCTGACTAGCTGGTTCAGGCATTTTTAATAAGGATGGGCTAAACAAAAGGTTTTCAAACAACTCAAAGAACTCAGGTCTTTCTTAACTCTGTAAAATTACTGTAAGAAATAAATTCAAATTCTTTCCACTGCCGTACAGTCAATAACAGAGCTTTTGCATAAGGATGTGAATTGTACGGTGACCGAGAAGTGCAAAGCAAATCACAATTCTGAAAACAAAATAACAAATTACAAACGCAAATGCAAGTCTAAAAAACAAAATAACAATTCAGAAAGCACAACAACAATTCAGAAAACATTATAACAATTCAGAAAACACAATGACAAATTCGAAAACAAAATAAGTCAGAAAACACAACAACAAATCTGAAAACAAATTAACAAGTCAGAAAACACAATGACAAATCAGACAAACCGGAAGAGGTAGGTATAGTTTGAGACAGCGCCATTGGTTTGGGATTACTCACCGCTGACTGGACGAGACATATGTCAATCAACGTATACAGGAAGAACAGCAGAGTCGTAGAAAGTTCGGAGATGGTATTAAAATACCTCAGTTTAAATGTATTGTATGAATTGTCCTTACTATGGAATAAAAAATACGGGGTATCTATTTACATTTAGTTAAAAGTAGCAGTAAAATATCAGCTCCAGTGGTGCAGATGGATAAATGCTTGCCATTGGCTTTTTGACGCGATCGCCCGGTTCGATCCTGTGAAACATCGTGAAACATCAGTAAGTTCTGAGTGATAATTTGACAATAGGAGCAGTCTTAAGTCATCAATCAGAACTATGTTCACACCCTTTTCAGCAAACATATGCTGACACAAACCTTAGCATTCTGTCATCTCAAGCAACAGATCACGGCGTTATCCCAAAAGGACCCCAGCAGAATGGAGTTACAGGAGGAAATCAGTAGACTTCAAGAGACTCTGATCCAGCATCTGAACAACACTCAAGACAAGCTTGAAATGGTCCAAAGAGAACTCAGGTACTCGTATAGGCTGCAAAAGGAAACACAGTGAGAGAAACACCCTACTCCTGCATCCTCACTCAGCAGTGCAATGTAGCGTCTAGACCAATCAAACACACAATTTTTCATTTGATTTAACAATCAGTTATTCATTAGATTAACAAAACGTCACAGTCACCTCACCCAATAAACTGGATGCCAGGATGTCTGCAAAGGACACCAAACCATGGCAACCCTGACACCAGATAATTTTACAACCTCATGGAATGTGAGCAGGGAAAAGCACTGTCTTTTCATAAGGAAAATCCCAAAGGCACAGTAGGAATGGACTTTTCTACTAATTAATTAATAGAAAAACCTTTCTATGAATGAACACACATATCCTAAGGTCATTGTGTATACCATTACTGTTCTTGTATATTATCTGTTGTATTGTAGACTATTCTAGGCATGTTTAGGATAGAACCACTCATTCATGTAACCTTATATATACCATGTTTAGTATCTATGAATTAGTGTTCGGATGATCTAATTGAGAGTGTATATTGTATGGTTATACCTATGCAACATATTAGTGTTATAAGAATCTTTAGTAATTTTGATTCAAGTTACATTTGCAAATTACCATGCCCTCAAACAAAGGGTCGTAAACCCTCCAGCAATTGCCACCTCCGCTCGGAAATTCCATTTTGCTCATAGGACAAGCCCATCTTGAAAGGCGTGGCTCTTCTCCGACCTTAAAGGCCCACACCAGGGACCCTCCTCCCAGGTTCGGTGGTTCGGTTAGATTCTAAGATGAAGACATGAGCTAGAACGCTCCTGGAAACCCTAAGTACGTGCCAGGCTTTGGCCTTGTCTTTTCCATCCAACAAGATTCTCTGACTCAAACTGGTTCTTTTTCATCAACCAACTTCAGCAAAGATCTTGGTTCTTAAGATTGCATCAAGCCTTTCTTTCAGACAGACGAGACTTGCAAGTATCCAAACTTAGTCTAAGGGTGCTTTCACACCGGGCCTCTCCATATCCATTCACAGAACTGTATACACTTAATGAGTACTGTTTGTGACAATGTAAATAAAAGGATAACAATGTAAATATATGTACTCATTAAGGTATACATGAAAACAATGCCGAATGCACAGAGATGCCAAGAGGTTTGTGAAGTCAATAATACATAGGTGTAAAAACTTAAACTCTTCAAACTGTGAACTTTAGACTATGCAAATACAGCAAGTTCCAGACCAGAGTGACCATACTGTGGCGAACAGCCAATCATGGCACTGGAACTTGAAGGTGCCAAATTTGCAAGTTTTTCAGCACTATGTGTTCAAGGCTGTTGAAATGGAATCCAACTCCTTTCTCTCTTCATTTGTTTCTTGGTTTTTAAGCTCTACGTTTGGTTCTGTTCATTGGTCTGGTTGTTCTGTGTCCCGTGAGTCTTCAGTGCATTCAGTGTTTTGAGTTTTTTGTTTAATAAAGATATTCACTTCCTGCAATTAGATCCAGCCCCATTCATTCCACGATTGCAACCATGATTGTTGTGACAGAATAACGGGCCAATTATAGATCGAGCGGCAGTGAAGATTCTCCTTCCCTCAAGGGATGTTCAAGGAGTACGTGGACTGGGTACTCCTGTAACATGTATATTCCTGTTTTGGTTTTAATACCGTTTCTGTTCTATGCTTGTATGTATTGACCTAGTTTTCAGTATGCTTACTTGGTTCTTAGTATTTAAGCTCTGCGTTTGGTTTTATTCATTGGTTAATAATCATCATATTTTACCCGGTTGTTGTGTATTCTGTAAGTTTTGTCAAATCATTTAAAGTATCAGATGACCCCTCCTCCTCAGAACACCAGCAAAGGATAACATTTATCATAAAATTCAAGGCACTGATGTTTGCCTACAAAACCACCACTGATTTGCACCCTAAATTCACTACTTCATAATTATGTGTCGTCTAGAAGCTTGCGTTCTGCAAGTGAACGGCGCATTATAGTGCCATCCCAAAGAGGCACAAAATCACTTTCACAGACTTTTACATGAACTGTTACCTCCTGGTGCAATGACCTACCCAACTCAATCCAATCAGCTGAGTCCTTAGCCATCTTCAAGAAATGGCTTAAAACAGATCTCTTCCATCTTTATTTGACCCTCTAACTCAGGCAAAAAGCCAGATAATCAGACCGAAGTGGCAGACAGACTCATAATCGAAATACAAAAAACCACAAAGTACAATGTACTTTTTGTGTTCATATTGTATTGCAAAACACTTCTGCTGCTATTGAGGTGGGATATGGGTAAGGTTAGGGACAGGTTTGGTGGTATGGGTAGGTTTAAGAGTGGGTTAAGGTGTAAGGAATGGGTCAACAGTGTAATTATAAATGTCATTACAGAAATTAATTACAGATGTAATTAAATGCAGGGATTTTAAATACAAACCCTATTCCAAAAAAGTTGGGACACTGTACAAATTGTGAATAAAAACAGAATGCAATGATGTGGAAGTTTCAAATTTCAATATTTTATTCAGAATACAACATAGATGACATATCAAATGTTTAAACTGAGAAAATGTATCATTTTAAGGGAAAAATAAGTTGATTTTAAATTTCATGGCATCAACAATCTCAAAAAAGTTGGGACAAGGCCATGTTTACCACTGTGGCGGCATCCCCTCTTCTTTTTATAACAGTCTGCAACCGTCTGGGGACTGAGGAGACAAGTTGCTCAAGTTAAGGAATAGGAATGTTGTCCCATTCTGTCTAATACAGGCTTCTAGTTGCTCAACTGTCTTAGGTCTTCTTTGTCGCATCTTCCTCTTTATGATGCACCAAATGTTTTCTATGGGTGAAAGATCTGGACTGCAGGCTGGCCATTTCAGTACCCGGATCCTTCTTCTACGCAGCCATGATGTTGTAATTGATGCAGTATGTGGTCTGGCATTGTCATGTTGGAAAATGCAAGGTCTTCCCTGAAAGAGAAGACGTCTGGATGGAAGCATATGTTGCTCTAGAACTTGGATATACCTTTCAGCATTGATGGTGACTTTCCAGATGTGTAAGCTGCCCATGACACACGCACTCATGCAACCCCATACCCTCAGAGTTGCAGGCTTCTGAACTGAGCGCTGATAACAACTTGGGTTGTCCTTGTCCTCTTTAGTCCGGATGACATGGCGTCCCAGTTTTCCAAAAAGAACTTCAAATTTTGATTCGTCTGACCACAGAACAGTTTTCCACTTTGCCACAGTCCATTTTAAATGAGCCTTGGCCCAGAGAAAACGCCTGCGCTTCTGGATCATGTTTAGATATGGCTTCTTTTTTGACCTATAGAGTTTTAGCCGGCAACGGCGAAGGGCACGGTGGATTGTGTTCACCGACAACGTTTTGTGGAAGTATTCCTGAGCCCATGTTGTGATTTCCATAACAGTAGCATTCCTATGTGATGCAGTGCTGTCTAAGGGCCCAAAGATCACGGGCATCCAGTATGGTTTTCCGGCCTTGACCCTTACGCACAGAGATTGTTCCAGATTCTCTGCATAATATCATCCAAAGATTCACTGTAGATGATGATAACTTCAAACAATTTTTCTCTGAGAAACTCCTTTCTGATATTGCTCCACTATTTTTCGCCGCAGCATTGGGGGAATTGGTGATCCTCTGTCCATCTTGACTTCTGAGAGACACTGCCACTCTGAGAGGCTCTTTTTATACCCAATCATGTTGCCAATTGACCTAATAAGTTGCAAAATGGTCCTCCAGCTGTTCCTTATATGTACATTTAACTTTTCCGGCCTCTTATTGCTACCTGTCCCAACCTTTTTGGAATGTGTAGCTCTCATGAAATCCAAAATGAGCCAATATTTGGCATGACATTTCAAAATGTCTCACTTTCAACATTTGATATGTTATCTATATTCTATTGTGAATAAAATATAAGTTTATGAGATTTGTAAATTATTCCATTCCTTTTTTACTCACAACTTGTAGTGTCCCAACTTTTTTGGAATTGGGTTTGTATAAGTACAATGTAAAAACATGTATGTACACAATAAGTGCATTGTACCAAATGATTAATTTAAATGTAAGTACATAGTAGTTAAGGCCACTTAATATAAAGTAGGACCCAACCTTTTGATCTCTCGCAGGTGGGCAAACACAAACTTTTTAGGTACATGAAGATCTGGAATTCTCTTTTAAATAAAAGAAGTGGGGTGGCTTGACACCATTCTATATATCTCTATATATCATTACATATCTTCTCTTCAAGCATCCTTACTACTGACTTGTTTTTACCACATGACTCTGCTGTACTACAGATAGAATGAGAGCATTGTTAAGGAGTGGAAAGGGGCTTGTAATATTCAGTCGTGTCATGTCTTCAAGTAGCATTGAGCTGCCGGTGCTCTGTTCCACATTTACATTCAAGAAAATCATTGTGGGGATTTGCTTATTAATTTTAACATTTACTATAAATTTCCTTGTCATTTGAGGTGTAACATGAATCTGATTTATATTATATTTTTTCCCCATCCGTAAATTAATCAATTTCCAACAGTAGTTTTCTGCAGTCTTATCCAGTTATGTGGGATTCAGCAATAAATAGTCATCATTGTTTTGCATTCTTGTTGGCTTTCCTCTTTTAGGGTGGATATTATTTTATTATGAATCAGTACTCTTGTCTGATCATAAAAATGTTTAGTTACTGATTAATAGTTAGTTAATTACTGAATTATTGATTGATTTGTTTTTTTTTAATTAATCAATTAAATGTTTAGTTAATTTCATTTCAATTTAAGCCTGATATCTTATTTAGTGTGTTAAAATGTCCCAGGGTATTGTTACAACTGTACAAGTAATTGGGAGAAGTGCAAAAAACTGCTCGTCTTCAACCATTCAACCATTTTTGGTAGACAGATAAAGGCATCTCTTGAAAAAATCCCATGTTTATTTTGGTCAGTGTTTGTGTACAAAAAGGAAAAATATATTACAACTGTACTCAGTTGGCCCAATATTATCTTCTGCATTTTTCTGCACTTCACATCTGCTCTAGCTTGTGTATGACTCTGCTTTACACTAGAAACTTGGCATTGTACTGCTTGCTCTTATGATAAACCGCTTGCGACGCTACTCATATAAAAGTTACTTTGGATAAATTCATATAATGCAAATTTACACTACTTTTATGGTCACGCTTTATTTTAAGGTTCAATTCTTTCCATTAAAAAAACATTAACTAAGACTTTTGCTTCAATAAACTCCTAATTTGCTGCTTATTTAGTTGGTGTAGGTTTTAGTTTCAGTTTAGGAGTAGAAGTTGTCAGTGCAGATAATAACGCCATGTTTAAAGGGTCATATGATGCGATTTAAATTTTTCCTTTCTCTTTGGAGTGTTACAAGCTCTTGGTGCATAAAGAAGATCTGTAAAGTTGCAAAGACTAAAGTCTCAAAAAAGAGATATTCTTTAATAAAAGTTAAGAGTCAGTCACGCCTACCTCAAATTTCCTCTTTAAAAACTTATGATCCGTGCTGGTTGTTGAGGAAATACATCAACTTCGCGCTGTTGGTCGCCGGATCGGCTTTCACCGTGGATGAAGCAGAGTCCAGCCTGGGGTCGTCACATTTGGTTGCCGCAAGCCCACCGGACGCTCCTTCATCGAATCACCGCTCACTCTAGCCCGCCGGCCTCTGCGTTACTCCTATGCCTGCCCCCGCCTCGCTTCACCACCTACCCCGGCCTCTGCTCCCTCTAGCCCCCGGCCTCTGCTCACTCTAGCCCCCGGCCTCTGCTCACTCTATCCCTCCTCTGCTCACCTCTAGCCCCCTTCTGCTGCTCCTCGAGCGCCCCGGCCTCTGCTCACTCTAGCCTCTGGCCTCTGTCCACTCTAGCCCTCCGCCTCTGCTCCTCTAGCCCCCGCCTCATGCTCACCCTAGCCCCCGCCTCTGCTCACTCTAGCCCACTCCCTCTGCTCACTCTAGCCCTCTGGCCTCCGCTCGCGCTCACTCTAGCCCTCTGGCCTCTGCTCCTACCCCTCACCTCTGAGTAACTACATGCCGGCTGTTCGACTCACGACTGTAATACATTTTTATACTTAAATTTGCCACTGATGGATTCAACCTGAGTTTTTTGGGCAGTGTAGAGTAGGGCTTGTTGTTTGTCATTTCTCCGATCACAAATGCAGACATGGTTTTATGTTTACGTGGCGCGATGCAACGCAACGCGTAAAAAGACAGTATAAGTCATTATATTCAGTAATTATGTCCCCATTGGATGCTACAAATGTCTCGTTTATGGGTTTGAATGTTTTTGTCTCGTCGCTCCGGCCTGACAGGACATCACAATATGGTTAGGGCGTAACATTTCCGTCACATGTTTGAGGTATTCGGCCAATCACAACGCACTGGATAGCTGGCCAGTCACAGCACACCTCGCTTTTCAGACGATGAGCTTTGTAAAAATCGACGCGTTTCAGAAAGGCGGGGCATAGAGGAGAAACAACAATATGTGGAAAATAATGTGTTTTTAACTTAAACCGCATAAACACATTGCATTACACCAACTACACCAAATAATGTTATTTTTAGCAACATCATATGACTCCTTTATGCATGCTATAAGCAACTAGTTAATAGTGAGAACTAGTTCATAAACTAAAGTGTTACCCTTGTTATCTTACTTTATTATTTATGACTATTTTGTTATTTAAATATATTAGGATAATTCCTGTAAACAGGGTGTATTTTATGCTCTACTTTGGCTTTCTGCTCTGTCAGAGTGTGTTTGCCTCACGTAAGTGACAAAAATTTTGGTGAAGCTCTTGACTGGTCTGTTCAATTTACAGCATTTCATCCACATGACAAGTTTTAGCATGAATCTTGTATGACAAATACAGATATTCCCCTTTCACAAGCAGACAAAATACATGACCTTACATGTTTATTGTCACTTTTATTTATTTCTTTTTTTTGTATCTCCATTTTTAATATCTTCTTTTCACCCATTTTTTTAACAAAATATTTTTCTGCAGATTATTAAACAGAACTGTTCAAAATAATTTGTTTTTAACAAATCAGACAGCATTATTACACAGTACAGCTAGGTTAGCAATGAGCACAGACATGAACTTGAATAAATGATTTCTTGACAAAACAACATATTTAAATAATTTTAAAATGGATTATATTGTATCATTCTGCCACAACAACTGGGTCCCTCTTTTGTGAATAGATATACTGTGTAATCAACAAAATTACATTTGGATATATAATAAACTAAATGTGACCCTGGACGTCAAAACCTTCTTAACTCTTAAGTAACATAGCTATATTTTGTAGCAATAGCCAAAAATACATTGTATGGGTCAAAATTATCATTTTTTCTTTTACGCCAAAAATCATTAGGATATTAAGTAAAGATCATGTTCCTTGAAGATATTTTGTTAATTTCCTGCCATAAATATATCAAAACTTAATGTTTGATTAGTAATATGCATTGCTAAGAACTTAATTCTGGAACTTAACGAGGATTTCTCAATATTCATTTTTTTGCAACCCGCAGATTCCAGATTTTCAAATTGTTGTATCTCGGCCAGATATTGTCCTATATTACAAACCATACATCAATGGGAAGCTTGTTTATTCAGCTTTCAGATTTTTTAAATCTCAATTTCGAAAAATTTACCTTTATGGCTGGTTTTGTGGTCCAGGGTCACAAATCACATCCGCTCTGAAAATACATGGTAACAAAATGAGCGTCACCAATGTTATAAACTGACAGTGTTAAATTCACTGATTTCCAGAGAGCATAGCTCCTTTATTTCATATTAAGCTTGATAACTGTTCAACTAATCAATGCATTTGTTGAAATCTAAACACTACTCTGTATTCTGTATAAACTTTCTTTTCTTTGACAGTTACTCGTGGGACTATGAGTACCTGCAAAACAATAGACAGAGCCAGGCTGCGTTTCTCAAAAGCATCGTAAGCTACTTGACATAGAATCGTGACTTCAACCAGTGGTCTCTATGTAGGGTTACCATGCTTTTTTGGGGACACGCAGCCCTGGAGTTTATGACCTTGGCATGCCCATTCATTAGGACCTCTGTATTTTTAACATGCTCATTATTTTAGTCCAGATAATTACTGCTTGTTGGTTATTGTAGTGCATTCTTTGATGTCTTTATTTGTATCATTTTAAAGGGATACTGTTCGAAACAATAAGGTTGTCATTTTAAAATTCAGGCTTATAATAAACGGCTTTTAGTGAAGACTGAAAATCAACACACAGATTATAGACTACGAATATTTTCTGTTTATTCATACATTTTACATAACAATCGTGCTTTTTTGTATGACACCATTTAAATAGCCTACATGTCCTATGTTATAATTTTAGGCAGTGTAACAGTTAAAAATATACGAAACAATATTATTTCTTATGAGACATAAATTCTATTTGTTTTATAATCCTTTTTATAATCCTCTTCACTCATAATTTCGATTAGATATGTGCTTCAGAGATCAAAATATTATTGCAGAAAACAGCAATTGTTTTTCAAATGTCAACATTTAGACAAAAACGCAATGGAGTACAGACATTCACGGTTACATGTTTTACACAATACAATTTTACAATAAAGCTCCAGATAAAACTACAGTCAAATAACTTTGTACAAAATTCAAAGGACATAGCCATTTCACATTTTATGTAGGTACGTGTCTCCTCTTAGTAAACATGTTTAACGTGACCAAATGCTTTTCACATGTAGCTGCCTTTGACGCAAACTGTCACCGCATCATTGCCCTAGCGTTGGAGAAGTCTGTACTTTTGGTGAAGAAAGGGACAAAACACCCTCATGTATTTTAGTTTGTGCTACTTACTTAAAATATGGTATAACTATCATACCACAGAGATATTTTGTATACTTTTTCAAAAAAGTATGGCACAATCAAGTAGTGTAAACCGTTGTTATGGAGTGGCCAGTTTGTGTGCGCTCCTGTTTTGTTTTAGCACTGCACATATTCAACATTTTGGCACATGAAGTAACTAATGGTCATGCAAATCGCGACCACATTAATCACAGGCTTAAGGAGCTGATATGCACTCAGGGTCAGAGACATATCTGAGATTTTTTTCCCTTGTTTTTTTTTCTTTATTTTTTTGGATATTCCTGAGGGGACATGTAAACGGAACACTGAATTGACAGCACTCTTCAATAATCTGTATAATAATCAGCAAAAATGTTCACCCTGTGTTTTGTGGTGTTTTCGTTTTCTGTATTTTTGGACCCTGTGCTTTACAAGCTACACACTGGCAGGCATAGATTCGTTTTTGCTTAAGTCTATGATTTTGGTCATTGGTCTCAACATTAAAGTACAAAGCATTCTAAAAATAATTCTAAAAATGTTTTAATCACATACAAGTATTTCTTTCTTTTTTTATCTCAGAAAAGAAAAACAAAATAGTAACAGTCTCTCTCAACACAAATATTCAACAACACGTAACGGGTCACCCAAGGGCTCTATCTACCGATTAGAAATTATTTGTGCTTCAGACACAGGGCTTGCTTGATACATCTTGGTTTTCCCAAATGACCCAGAATGTAACATAATCTTGCCCAGTTTCTCATTGATACTCCCGCTTTGTCCCCAGTGCAACATAGAAACAGTACATACCTCACATAAATAGCTTATGCATTGCCAAACAATGCACTGTCCTTAAATCTAACTCACAGTATGACCTTAGTAGAGACAAATTCACATAATACATAGTACAAGTCATTTAACATCAACACTCTTTGCTTCACATTTGGAAAGCTGACATAATTTTGTGTGTTTTTTCAATCAAGTGTTTTGTGCTTAAAAAAAAAAAAAAAAAAAAAAATATTATATAATATATATTTTATTTTTTACTGTTGCTTACTTTTAGCTTGTTATTTTGACCCGGAGGTAGATGATTCTATTACTGTATAAACATGGAAGTCTTCTGTGTTGTTAATCTTTGATTGCTCTCTGCTGGGGTTCAATTATACTGGTTTTAGACATTGGCATCATTGCCAGGGTTAGTTGAAGAAGAACTATCTGCCTGCGGCTGCGGTGGTTGTTTTGGTTGCTGTGGTGCTTGGTCTGGTTGCTGTGGTGATTGTAGTTGCTGTGGTGATTGTGGTTGCTGCGGTGATTGTTGTTGCTGCGGTGATTGTGGTTGCTGCGGTGATTGTGGCTGCTGTGGTGATTGTGGCTGCTGTGGTGATTGTGGCTGCTGTGGTGATTGTGGCTGCTGTGGTGATTGTGGCTGCTGTGGTGATTGTGGTTGCTGTGGTGCTTGGTCTGGTTGCTGCGGTGATTGTGGTTGCTGTGGTGATTGTTCCGGCTGCAGCTGCTGTTGGTCTGGCCCATTCTCCTGAGTACGCTTGACTGCTGGAGGCTGCAGCATTATCCTGATCCGCTGAAATGAGGCCCAGAACCAGCACCAGTGAGCACAGACAGCACATAACCATAATTATTGTTGTATTTTTCGCTCTAAATGACGAACATTTACCTCCTTATATGTTCCCTTCATTGAGAACGTAGCCCTATACCGGGTATGAGAAACCATAAGGCCAGGATCCATTAGCCACCCACTCCTTACCCCATTTCGGTACTAGTTGTTCATTGTAAGAGGAACCATTTGCATGACCGCTCGAAGAGGAACACGCCCTGTAGAGAAGCTCTGTTTCACTCCTGCATTTTCACATAATTACCATTAGTGATGTTTTTCCCCTTTACTGCTGATACTTAAAGACTCTAGAAACATTCTTAGTATGTCGTATCATAGTCGAAGAATGGGAGCCCAAAATATAGATGGGTACACATTAAAGGGTAAAACACTGGGATCAAAGAAATAATGGTAGTGTGAGTTAAGGGGCAATCAAGCACACTCAGTGCAATGGGCCCAGAATTCCTAGCGATGCCACTGCTATCAGATGAGAACACAATTTGAACTGAATTGAGCTTGATAATAAAATTAACTTTGCAACACTGTCAATGGTTATCAAACTGAACTGAATCAACATTATGATGTTGTGATATGAGATGTGAGATGGCGCCAATGGTGATGGCTGCCTCCGTGGTGTGCTCTGCGGTTGTTTTTATGTTTTTGTTAGTTTGACCTGTCTTTAGTTATATCCCTGCAATAAGTTTCACCAGAGACGAACTGCTGGACTTCGGCAGTACACCCCCAATAATGTCATTTCACCGTTTTCGTTATTCTGATGTTTTGCTGGCTTGTGTCGGGAAGTTCGCTTTAATAACCCCGCCGACAGGCAGACACTGAAATCACTAACCGTATTAGGCTGTAAAAGAGTGGACTATGAGCAGATCAGATTTACAAGCTTGGTTTTGACCCACTGATGGGAGTGTTTTTGAGCTTCGATCCACCGTATCTGGACGAGCTCACAGAGCGGTAACATCTATCTCAGTTCGGAAGAAGTTGGCATTCCTACCGATGACTCATTTAACCTAAACTATGACAACCGTGGTTCACTGCAAAATTCAGATAGCTCTGTCAGGCCAAAGAAGATGCTCACAGGGAGGGGGATGATGTCTTGTATAAACAGGCTAAATACCCACTGGAAAAGGAGATCAGAGTGGCAAAGAGTAATTATTCTGAAAAAATAAGGATTCATTCTCTTCCATTGACTCGGCATCAGTGTGGAAAAGTCTGAAAGAATCACCAATTACAAGACACCATCCCACAGCACTGCGGAGAATCAACACCTGGAAGACGATCTGAACGAGTTCTACTGCACGTTTGAAAAAACACCCCACACCCGCCATGAACACCTCTCCACACAACCATTCAAAAATCCAGCAAACCCCCTCTCTCCCTCACCTGCAATTCAGATCAGCGAAGAAAATGTGCGCCAGGTCTTTCGGAAGCAGAAAAGGAAAAAAGCACAAGGCCCAGACTGTGTTACACCAGTCTGTCTGAAATCCTGTGCTGACCAGCTGGCCCCCATCTTCACACAGATCTTCAACAAATCACTGGAGCTGTGCGAAGTCCCTTCATGCTTCAAATGCTCCACCATCATCCCCGTCCCAAAGAAACCCAAAATTACTGGACTTAATGACTACAGACCTTTGGCTCTAACGTCTGTGGTCATGAAGTTTTTTGAAAAACTGGTGCTGGCCCACCTGATCCATCACTGGATTCTTGCTGGATCCTCTTCAGTTTGCCTGCAGAGTAAACAGGTCTGTGGACGATGCAGTAATCATGGGACTGCATTATGTTCTGCAACATCTAGACAGACCAGGGACTTATGTGAGGATCCTGTTCGTGGACTTCAGCTCGGCCTTTAACACTATCATCCCAAACCTCCTCCTGCCCAAACTAACTCAGCTCTCCGTGCCCACCTCCGTCTGTCAGTGGATCAACAGCTTCCTGACAGACAGGCAGCAGCTAGTGAGGCTGGGAAAATACACATCCAGCACCCGTATAATCAGCACTGGAGCTCCTCAGGGTTGTGTTCTCTCCCCACTGCTCTTCTCCCTCTACACCCAACGACTGCACCTCTAAAGACCCCTCTGTCAAACTCCTGAAGTTTGCAGACGACATCACACTCATTGGCCTCATTCAGGACGGTGACGAGTCCGCTTACAGACAGGAGGTTAAAGAGCTGGCTGTCTGGTGCAGTCTCAACAACCTGGAGCTCAACACGCTCAAAACTGTGGAGATGACCGTGGACTTCAGGAGAAACCCGTCTGCTCTACCTCCACTCACCATCATGAACAGTTCTGTGACTGCAGTGGAGTCATTCAGGTTCCTGGGCACCACTATCTCTCAGGACCTAAAGTGGGACACTCACATTGACTCCATTGTGAAAAAGGCCCAGCAGAGTTGTACTTCCTTCGCCAGCTGAGGACGTTCAACCTGCCACAGGAGCTGCTCAAACACTTCTACTCTGCAGTCATTGAATCCGTCCTCTGCAATTCAATAACTGTCTGGTTCCACATCAGCTACCAATTTGCACCCAAGCTATAGAGGTAGTCCGTACGCTGAGTGATGCATTGGTACAACCCTGCCCTTCTCTCCAAGGATGTAATCATCCAAGGGGCAAAGGCTGCAATCACTCTGGCCACTCTCAACACTCATACTCCGCTTCAGTTCAGATTTGCACTAATATACCTGTACATAAAAACTGTCTATGGGTTTACCTGACATCAATTGTCATTTATATTTTTATTCTTATTTACTTTCCTACTTTTATTTTTTATTTTTTTTATCGTGGTTTTGGTCTGTAACTGTTTCTGCTTACCTGTGGAGCTTCTGTCACGAAAACAAATTCCTCGTATGTGTACATACCTGGCAATGAAGCTCATTCTGATTCTTCTGATCTGATTTCTTCGCTGACTTGAGCTGAAGAATGCACTATGGGCCATTTGTGAGCTTCCCTTAGCCAAAAAGAGTATACTTCAAGTTATTTTATTAGTATACTTAAAGGGCATCGGATGCCCATTTTCCACAAGTTGGTTTGATTCTTTAGGGTCTTCATGAAAAGTCTGTAATTTTTGGTTAAAATTTCTCAATGGTAGTGTGAAAAACACCTTTTTTACCCTTTCAAAAACAGCTCTTTTCAGATCAAGCTGTTTCTGTAGCATTTTCCTTTAATGTTAATGAGCTCTGCTGACCCCGCCCCTCTCAGAGAGACTGTTTACTTTAGCAGGCCCGCAATTCATCCTCGGAAACTTGCTAATAAGCGCATTATTAGGAAAGGTGATTTGCAAAGATTCATTACAAAACATTGTATTCACTTCTTCTGTAGATGAGGCTGGAACATTATGATTTGCACGAACATAGACGCATTTAAGTAGATCGGGGCGCATTCCCTTCAGAAACAAACAATCCACTGCATCTTCAGCGGCTCAGATCTCGGGAGTAAATGACGACTGCTATGTACATTATTACATCCAACAGAACCCTCAAACTTAGGATTCTTCCCTGTCTACATCTCTCTGGCGTGGAACAATGGCGACTGATGCAGTCGCTCACTCAGGGCGGTCCTAATGTAAGACACCAGTCCAGTCCCTGGCTGACACTACTGTCATCAAAC
The DNA here is from genome assembly GCA_018155175.1 of Sinocyclocheilus anophthalmus. Taxonomy (NCBI): domain Eukaryota; kingdom Metazoa; phylum Chordata; class Actinopteri; order Cypriniformes; family Cyprinidae; genus Sinocyclocheilus; species Sinocyclocheilus anophthalmus. Next base: position 10,908 of record JADLZN010002369.1, on the reverse strand, counting down.
TATCGTGTGAGGGGCCTTCTGTGTGATGTCACACAGACGGGATCTGAGATCGCTCGTTGAGAAAGGGAAACATTTTAACCATATAAAAAAAACCTGGTTGATTTTTAATCCTTATAGGGTGGTTTGTTACACACTGCGACCACTTTCGTCAAACAAACTTGTAAGTCAGGAGCATCCTATGCCCCTAGTCAAGTTCAAGTATTTTTTTAACTACTTTTAGGTAGTAAGTATACATATCAGTGTACTATAGTATACTCAATAACTCCTTGGACTAATTGGCCCACTTTCTAGAATAAATTATACTTTTAATTACCACTTTAAGTATAACAGTATAAACTTTGAGTACACAACTGTTTATGTCTATGTTTTTATTTTGTAACTGCAATAGACTAAAGTAACTTATAGGATCTGATTGGTTTCCCTATTACTGAAAAAAATTATAAACGCAACTCTTTTGTTTTTGCCCCATTTTTCATGAACTGAACTCAAAGATCTAAGACTTTTTTCTATGTACACAAAAGGCCTATTTCTCTCAAATATTGTTCACAAATCTGTCTTAATCTGTGTTAGTGAGCACTTCTCCTTTTCCAAGATAATCCATCCACCTCACAGGTGTGGCATATCAAGTTGCTAATTAGACAGCATGATTATTGCACAGGTTGCTAAGGCTGGCCACAATAAAAGGCCACTCAAAAATTTGCAGTTTTACTGTACTGGGGGGTCAGGGGGGTGCAAACCATCAGTACTGGTGGACAACATTTGCCTCACGCATGCCCAATCTCCTGCGCATAGAGTTGATCATTTGTTGATTGGCCTGTGGATGTTGGTCCCCACTCCTCTTCAATGGCTTGCAGTTGCTGGATATGGCGGAACTGTAACAACTCTGTCGTAGACGCCGATCCAGCATCCCAAACATGCTCAAATGGTTACTGTTCCGGTGATTATGCTGGCCAATGCCAGAATGGGATTTTTTTAGCTTCCAGGATTGTGTCAGATCCTTGCAACATGGGGCAAGCATTATCATGCTGCAACATAGTGATGGTCGTGGTGAATGTAACAACAATGTTCCTCAGGCATCTCTTCACGGTATCTCTGTGCATGCACAATGCCATCAATAAAACCCTATGTCGTTGTCCATAAATACGCCTGCCCATACATAACCACCGCCACCATTGGCCACTCGATGCCACAACTTTTGACCAGCCCAACCGCTCCCCCACAACTACAACCATACACCTGTCTGCCGATCTGGCCCTGTACAGTGAACTGGGATTCATCCGAAGGAACAGCTCTCCAATTGCCAGACATCCTCGAATTGTGACATTGCCCACCAATCTGTTCGCTGACACTGCAGTCGTCGATACCCCCCGTGAGGCCGACGCGTAACATGCAGTGGCTTCTCTGGATGGTTTCTGAGAGTTTGTGCTGAAATTCTTTGGTTATGCAAACTGATTTTTGCAGCAGCTGTCCGGGTGGCTGGTCTTAGATGATCTTGGAGGTGAAGATGCTGTATATGGAGGTCCTGGGCTGGTGTGGTTACACGTGGTCTGATGTTGTGAGGCCAGTTGAATGTACTGCCAATTCTCTGAAACGCCTTTGGAGACGGCTTATGGTAGAGAAATTAAAATTCAATTCACAGGCAACAGCTCTGGTAGACATTCCTGCAGTCAGCATACCAATTGCACGCTCCCTCAAAACTTGAAACATCTGTGGCATTGTGCTGTGTGATAACTGCCCTTTTATAGTGCCTTTTATTTTGTGCCGCCTAAGGCACACCTGGCAATAATCATTGTCTAAGCCTCTTGATATGCCACACCTGTGAGGTGGATGGTTTATCTCAGCAAAGGAGAAGTGCTCACTAACAGATTTAGACAGATTTGTGAACAATATTTTAGAGAAATAGTCCTTTTGTGTACATAGAAAAAGTCTTGTATCTTTGATTTCAGCTCATGAAAAATGCGGGCAAAAACATTGTGTTGTGTTTATAATTTTGTTCAGTATAAATACTTGTAGCATTTTTAAGGCACTTTGAAGTGCAATCTCAGTTTAGTAGTTTAGTAGTTTTATACTGCAAGTATACTGGTAAGTTTTCTTTAAGTGAACTTTACATTATACTTTAAGTATACTATTATGTCCCTATTTAGGTATTATTTTGTATATACAGCGGTACGGAAAGTATTCGACCCCCTTAAATTTTTCACTCTTTGTTTATATTGCAGCCATTTGCTAAAATCATTTAGTTATTTTTTTTTCCTCATTAATGTACACACAGCACACTATATTGACAGAAAAACACAGAATTTTGACATTTTTGCAGATTTATTAAAAGAAAAACTGAAATATCACATGGTCCTAAGTGACCCTTTGCTCAGTATTTAGTAGAAATCTTTTGATCTAATACATCCATGAGTCTTTTTGTGAAAGATGTAACAAGTTTTTCACACCTTGATTTGGGGATCCTCTACCATTCCTCCTTGCAAGATCCTCTCCGGTTCTGTCAGGTTGGATGTAAACGTTGGTGGACAGCCATTTTTTTTTTCTAGGTCTCCCCGAGGGGCTCCCTTGGGTTTAAGTCGGGGCTCTGGCTGGGCCATTCAAGAACAGTCTCCGAGTTGTTGTGAAGCCACTCCTTCGTTCTTTTTGCTGTGTGCTTAGGGTCATTGTCTTGTTGGAAGTTAAACCTTCGGCCCAGTCTGAGGTCCCTGAGCACTCTGGAGAAGGTTTTCAACCAGGATATCCCTGTACTTGGCCGCATTCATCTTCCCTCGATTGCAACCAGTCGTCCTATCCCTGCAGCTGAAAAACACCCCCTCGATTCTCGCCAACCACCATGGCTTCACTGTTGGCTGTATTGCAGGTGATGATCAGTGCCTTGTTTTCTCCACACATACCGCTTAGAATTAAGTTCTATCTTGGTCTCATCAGACCTGATAATCTTATTTCTCACCATCTTGGTGTTTTTTAGCAAACTCCATGCGGCTTTCATGTGTCTTGCACTGAGGAGAGGCTTCCGTCGGGCCCGGGACCAGTTGTTAAAGCCCCGACTGGTGGAGGGCTGCAGTGATGGTTTACTTTCTACAACTTTCTCCCATCTCCCGATTGCATCTCTGGAGCTCAGCCAGTGATCTTTGGGTTCTTCTTTACCTCTCTCACCAGGCTCTTCTCCCCCGATAGCTCAGTTTGTCCGAACGGCCAGCTCTAGGAGGTTCTGGTCGTCCCAACGTCTTCCATTTAAGGATTATGGAGGCCACTGTGCTCTTAGGAACCTTAAGTGGAGCAGAATTTTTTTTGTAACCTTGGCGAGATCTGTGCCGTGCCACAATTCTGTCTCTGAGCTCTTCAGGCAGTTCCGTTGACCTCATGATTCTCATTTGCTCTGACATGCACGGTGAGCTGTAAGGTCTTATATAGACAGGTGTGTGGCTTTCCTAATCAAGTTCAATCAGTATAATCAAACACAGCTGAACTAAAATGAAGGTGTAGGACCATCTCAAGGATGATTAGAAGAAATGGAAAGCACCTGAGTTAATATATGAGTGTCACAGCAAAGGGTCTGAATACTTATGACCATGTGACATTTCAGTTTTTCTTTAATAAATCTGCAAAAATATAAACAATTCTGTGTTTTTCTGTCAATAAAGGGTGCTGTGTGTACATTAATGAGGAAAAAAAAAAACTTAAATGATTTTAGCAAATGGCCCACTGATACAAGAAAGTGAAAGTGTAAGGGGGTCTGATACTTTCCGACCCACTGTTTTGTTTTATGAATATCTGAACATACAAACATCAAAATAAAGAACTATCTGCTTGTAAACAAAGACATTTTATTCTAGCTTCATGAATTCTTTTTTGTAAAAGCTTGAATGTGGGTAAGTTTCATAAAAAAGATAATTAAAGAAATAACAACATTTGCACAAGCTATTTGAAAAAGACATTATTGGATTCAGAACGAGATCCACGTATATGGGAGTCAGCTACCACCCCAAGCTCTTCATGGTCACATTTTATTCCACAAGTTACACGTTTTGATGCTGTTGTATTCTGATCAGTACTTAATGTGGAACCATCTGTTGTTTTCAAATGTTCAAACTTACAGCATAGTGGAATGCGCCCCCTCTGTAATACATGAAAACATGGATTCCCGAAGCACAGTAGCTATCATTATAGCATAAGCTAAGTATAGTTAAGTAAATATTTATTTTAGTATATTTCTGAGAAGTACATAAAAGCACATTTCTGAGAAGTACATAAAAAATAGACAAAGCATACTTTCCTATTTTTAGTTTGACACTAGACCTGGGTACATTAACCCTTTGCTGTTTTTCAATGTAATACATTAAAAATAAAAACTCCAGTCTCCCAGTCTTTGATTTACTAACATAATGTATTTACAATCCAATGTTGTTAAAATGATTTGATAAACCAAAAAACGCATTTATCCCTCGAGAGCTGCACGGACAAATTTACCCACCATATATTCATGTATTCCTTCCGCTTATGTTAAACTTTTGTACATGTAGGGCTACGCCTTCACTCACGGATTTAGCGGTTATGAGTGTTTCATAAATACAGTCAAAAAGACAAAACAAAAAATGCGATTTATGAAGGATTAGTAACCTATGCCATGAGTGATGAGAGTCTGTGGTAATTATCGTCCGTGTGTCCGCTCAGCATCTGACGTGCTCCAGAATTATATTTCATGTTTAGCGCCACATGTTCCTCGTACTTGGTCACACTTTGGTTTAATTTATTACATTTTTGTCTCAATTCTTTATTGTCATCTACTGTTTGCTTTCTAGTCGGGCCTTTCCTGAGAAGAAAAATCAGACTCTATATGATGTAACGAATAAAACCATTTTTTGACTACCCATAAGTGAATGGTGGTGGTTCTCTATCAAATTACAATTTATTAACTAAACACTTTACGAATATTTAGGGTGAAGTTGGCACTTGATTTTCATTGCATTAATCCTATGCAGTGTGGTGAATTATTATTGCTCATTATTGTCTATAGTCTGTTTTAGTCATTCATAACATGGGTTATCTTAATATATTGATTAATGACATTGTATTATAATATTACACCACCAAAATATTTACTAGGCTACCTTCTAATTTCCGTTGTCAGTGTAGACTTTTTTTTTTTTTTAGCTTGGGCTACTGACCGTTATGGATTAGTGTAGCCTGCATTAATAATTCTTGAACATAAAACAACAGGATAAAATATAGTTGATGACTAGACATAATCATTTCATGACTCTATACACTTCTTTGTGAAGACAGTGGCATAATACAGTGAAATAATATGTTATTTAGCCATATAAATACAGTTGCCATGTGCACGGGTAAAACTTATACAGCGACCCCTGGCAGTTTTAGTGTTAAAAGAAGTATACTAATAGCACACCTGAATAAACTTATTTTTCATAAGGGCTTATGGCTAAATTGACTGTTTCTAAATGATGAACTTTGCTAATTGACAGTTATTTCTGTTCCTTTCATGTTACATTGCTCTCAATAAAGAGCATGTAGTGTACTAAGCACTATAAACCATAGGTGGACATATGGTACGCCGGTGCGCCTGTGCGCGACCAAAATAAATGGATCCGACATGGTTGACAGCTGTTTAATGCCATTACCATTTAATCAACATGTAATCTGTAGAAGATTTCTATTGACATGAACCTAAATCTGCTGCCGTTTTCACAACACATGCAAAACGGTGACATTTTATTCACTGACCTCTCCAATCGGCGAGAGACACCCGGCAGCGCATATACTTCCTGGCCGCACCCCGCCAACTAAGCTGCCGATTTTAGTTAGAATATGATTGAAATCTATATTAATACTTGTAATCAGTCTTATCACCCAGTATTTATTTTTTTAAAAAACAATAAACACATATTATTATCTTATTTATTTTTATTTTTGGTATAGTTATTTTAAGGATCACACTATTGCTGTGTGAGGACCAAAACAATCTCCAGTGCTCTTAATGAGACCGGCTAAACTATGTGCTCCCTTGTTAAAAAATGTCACTTGAACTTGACTAACTACCTTTTACCTGTTCAGTGATTTTTACACCACACTCAACAATCTGTCAGAATGCCAGCCCCTGTGTTCCAAACTGTTTTTTTTTTAATTTTAACATCTTGTCAAGATTTTAGTTAGACGAAATCATAGATTTGTTCAAACAAGTGATTCTAACATATACTGTATATATATATATATCATTACTTGTTCCTCTAAAAGTAATTTGCACTTTATCATATTAGTTGTTATTTATCACGTTTTTAATGTTTGTCACAAAAGTGGCGAGAGCTTTTTCAAAACAGCTCAATCTGATTGGCGGGCTTTACACAATCAGGGAATCAGGGTACATATTGTTATAAAAAAAGTCAGCGAATCCTCAGTCAAAACTTGCAATGTGGACCAGACTTATCATATTACTGTCAATGTGTCAATGTTGTTACCCAAGATCAGTGATTATAAACATTTATCACACATATACAACTACATGTAAATGCATGTAAATGCACATTTGTATCTCATTTTCATAATAAAAATTTAAAATTAATTAAAATTCAATAAAATGTTGCATTTTTTCTTTGATTCTTACATTTCTGTCTAATTTTAACAGGGTTTACAAAATATAATCATTGTGTTTTTAACATACATTATACATGCTAAAGTGGCTAGGGATGCCACAATGCAACTTAACTACATTGCGTTACTTAGTTAATCTTTATGGAAAGTAATGCATTATGTTACATTTGCGTTACTTTTTGTCACATGGGCTGGGCTTGCTTATTTATTTTTAATAACAAAGTTATATTTTTGGCAACTATAAAGGCCTATCTATCTTTTATAATTTCACATGAAAAAGAAAAAAGTAGGCTACTTACACCAACAACTAGAGGGGTGAAGAAAACCCAGCAGAGTTTCCACCACAGACAAGGCTTGTATCCAATCATTTCCTGGATGTTATCATAAAATTTGTTCACACCTGAAATTAGATGAAATTTGAAAGGGACTGCATTAATTCACTGCAACTATGTTACAACAATGGGATTGACAGAAATAGACTGTAATACATTCATCTATCTTGCAACTTTCTATCTGAAGCAGTACCGAGGATTCAAGGGTACTCAATTCAGTCCAAATCAATCCTAAGTGACTGTGTAACATATGTGCATAAAGGCTTGAAATGAATGGATATTTTAAAAAAACTGAATGTGTTAAATGTCTGCAACAGAACCATGTAAAAAAGCAAAAAGATAGCCAGAACCTTCACTCCCCTTCAATTCTTAACTGTTGTTGTGAGACATTTGAAAAGGACGATTGACAAGGAAAACATCTGAAAACATCTGAATGCATTTGAAAAAGACTGTACAGCCATGCACAGAGATGTATTTATTTTCCTGAAAGAAGCAGCAAACCTTACACTCCAAAAAATGCTGGGTTAACATTTTATATGACCCCGTGCTGTTAAAGGACAAACCCAGCTATTGTTTTATTTTTGACCCAGCGGTTGGTTGTTTTGAACCCAACCGCTGGGTAAAAAAAAAACAATAGCTGGGTTTGTCCCTTTTTAAACCAGCATTTTTTAGAGTGTATCTTTAATTGTTGATACTGCAATGGCTTGTGAATTGTTAAGAGTGGTAACATTACGCGCCACTATAAATCATCAAAGCAAAGTTTACCCATAGAACATGGAGGTGATGAATAAAAAAACATATCCAGATGAGAGAATCATATTGAGTACCCATGATCTAGAGCAGATATGGAAATGTAATTCAATTCAATTCAATTAAAGCAAGTGTGATAGAATGTTTGTAAAGAGGGTAAACACATAATAAGGACAGAAAGAGTTGAACTAGATTCCAAATCTAGTATATCAGACACATGATGAGCAGCAGTTTCCCAGGCAGCTGCTGATTCAAAGATTGGACTACAATTGTAAAAAAAATACTAAGAAGTTCCATGGAAAAACAGGCCCTTCCCTACAATATCACACTACCAGACAGCGAAGGTGGCAAACATTGAGAAATCAACTGGCTTTAGTTTAGGACAGAGAGAAAACAGAAGCACTAATGATAGTAACAGACTTAATGAGGGATATACTGTATACAGGGTCAACAATGGTAGTTACTCAAGGTCCAGACTCTAAAAGAAAGCAGGCAGTAACTAACACTACAGTCACAACCAAGAATAATGCCCAGAAACTGGCAGAAAAAAGGCAGAGGTAATGTAGCAGTCCCAAATGATAGTAGCATCACCAAGAAAGAAATAGAAACTATAGGCAAACCAAGATCAAAGTAGATCTGCTCATCTGCTTTGCCATAACAATGACTGACATAATCTTCAACACATATTTGTAATCTTCTATAGGACTGTGGTTAACAATTTAGATGCATGCATCATGTTGATGGTTGGTTGCTTTCTATCCACCCTATATAATATTATATTGACACCCATTCAAATTCATCACATGCGATAAAATATCTCAATGAAAAGTAGAAGTACTGCATTGATTGTTCTTCATTAATTTATGCCGAAACTATATATCTATATCTATATTATATATATTTATTTATTTGCTTTTTGGGGCGGACAGGACGGATGGCTTTTGATGTCATGTTTGCAGGCCATTCCCACTGGATACACTTGTGTTTTTATTTATGTACAGGATAATTTTATGACTATTTATGCTAACACCAAAGTACTTCGTCCATTTTTTATAATTCATGCAATTCTACGTACGAGCACAATGAAAATACAATTTTGAAGGACGTAAAAAAGACTCACATAGCCCCGAGATTGAGATTACACGCAAAGAAACCATGAAGAGCAGGGATCACATTCCACAGTCTGAGTAATAGTCGAAAGTTTAAACACCTAGAGGCTACCCAAAACCACAGCAAGAAAATCAATATACATGCCTGCAGCCTGCAATCGCATGATATACACCTCTGGTCACAACTCTCATCATCTGCTTCCTTCTTGATTCCTGCGTGTCTTGGACAGCCAATGGCGAGGACCCAACGCAACACATGAATGAAATTCAACAAGTAATAAGTACTACCAATTGGTACTGCGTGACTGTTAGAAACTCCACAACTGACAACTTTGTGCAATGCTCTACAGAGACGTGCTGTGAATGAGTTGGGCCATAATTTCTGGTCCCTCTAAAAGACAAACATAGGTAGTGATTCCAACTATGTTTAATTTCATTATTTTTTGAAGAGATCTGGATTATTAAAAGGAAAATATAAAAGCACAGGGGGCCATTTTTTGGCCATGTCTTTAAATGAATGCGAAACCTAGAATGTGATTTTTTTCTTTTTTTTTTTTTTTAATAAAAAAAAAAAAAATAAAAATAAAATTAAAAAAAAAAAAATTTGTATATATATCTATATACTGTATAGTTGACTGCTTTGGGCAGCCTAATGGGTAGCAAAATGTGATTCTGTAATCTGAATTTTTACTGGGCTAACGCTATGCCAAGAAATCTAAAGCGACACTATACCACGGTCATAGTAACTCCCCCATGTTGTGTTGTGTGTTGTGTGGTGTGTTGTGTTGTTGTGTTCAGACAAGGATTATCTGAGTGCAAATGCCTGTTTGCACAAATCCTTACCCTAACGCAATTACCTGCCCTACCTGCGGCCACAGTTCAGCACTCACTGAGATGAATGCAAACCCAGAGAGCTGACAGTAATGGTCTGTAATTTACAGCTGTGCTTGTGAGATGATGAGCTCAGACTGAGAGACACAGGAATGCAGCGTGTCAGGTTTCTGCATGACTCACGCAGCCTCTGACCCTGACACAACACTAACACACACCAGCCTACAATAACCTGCTTCAGCCTAATCCTTAAATGAGGGAAAAGAAAAACAAAGAAACTAGTGGCCCGTATCACTTATTACTATGCAGTAAAGTGTGCTAGTGTTCCATTCAGAACATAAGCAGAGCATACAAACATACAAATGCAAAAAAAGGGGAAAAAAATACAAGATGAAAAAAATCAGATGTTGTGATTAAATCAGATCTTAAGTGTCTCAGCAGGTCTGATATCATGAGGGATGGCTCTGATCCAAGTATATGGGTCCCTTGTGTGTGTTATACCTGTAATGCACTGCCCTGCTCTATTAGAGGAACACAGGAGACAAGCAGAGCGTGTAACATGCTATATAGGTCATGGATCTCAGACGCATTGGTGTGTGAAGATCACAGCGCCTCTCACCCAACTGGGCCAGCTTCACACTAGTGTCAGCACTGCTATACACACTCCCTCTGACCTCAAACACACATGCACGCTATACACATACTCATAATTTCTCAAACATATGTGTGAATAGCTGTCACATCATGTTATGTGCAAAGACTCAACATTCATTTTAGGTCTGAATTTATTACCATGGTATTTTGGACATGTACCTTCGATTATAATGTAAATACTTTGGTACATGAATATGCTTTATAACTACATAATATATCAAAGTACCGCAATATTACCTTCTAATTATATCACATATTAATTAAATTAAAGAATAATAAATATAATCAACTGCAGAATTTACAACATAGGCGGAGAAGTCTTCATAGTTCCTAAATTACTCTTTCATGTATTTTATATATTATATATGCACATGTAAGCTGTGACTTTATGTGAGGAAAAATAAAGTGATATGAGAGGGATGATATATACTTTTGGTACAGGTTTTTGTATTTCTATTTGAATGGGTTTTTGGTTAAATGCCTGATGTAAGGTCTGTGGTTAACAAAAGCTCAATATATTTTCACATATTATTCTATGATATAAAATAAATCAGTACTACCCATTTTGTGATTTTTTAAGCTTTTAATTGTCTTGAAAAAATGCTGTTGCTAACAAGTGGCTATAA
>JADLZN010002368.1:0-25572 GCA_018155175.1 Sinocyclocheilus anophthalmus | reverse complement strand
TTTTTTTTTTTCTTTTTACACATGCTTTGTGTTCTGTTTTTTTTGTTTTTTCCCCCTTACTACTTTCTCTTTTTTTTTTTTCCCCTCTTTCTTTTGTGGTTGGGTTCCCAACTTTTTTTTGTTTTTATTTTTGTTTTTTTTTTTTTTGTTGTCACTTCACCTTGGTTCATGGAGTTGCTCCTTATTAAGAGCCGATTGTGTAAATTTCTTGATTGCGAACAGGTGTGGCATTAATCAGGCCTGGGTGTGGCTAGAGAAAATGAACCCAGGTGTGATAAACCACAGTTTTAACAAAGGGGCAAACACTTCTTCTTTTTCTGTCACACAGGGCCATGTTACGTTTGGATCTTGTTTCCCTAGTATATCAATCTTACAAAACTTTCATTTTTAAAATAACCCATGCATGTTGTGTTCCTTTTGTGTTATCTTTGACTAATATTTTTAAATTGTTGCTGAAATTGTTTTTCTGAAACATTAAAGGTGTAAACATGCAAAAAAAATAAGCAAAATCAGGAAGGGGGCCAACACTTTTTCACACCAATGTGGGTATATAATTATATTATATATCTATATATATTATAGAGATTGCAATTCTGTTATAAAAAAAAATTTCATTCTATTATACAGTGGTGTACGGTAGAAGTATTCAGACTCTTTCCACTTATGTTTCATCTCTTTTGTTTTTCATATTCGCAGAAATTTGCTAATTAATTTTTTTCATTTGTATAGTTTAATTTTCTTCCTCATTATTTATATTGTACCACACACAGGCAGCCCCCATATTGACAGAAAAAACCACAGAATTTTGACATTTTTGAGATTTATTAAAAAAAGAAAAAATGATAAATATAACAGGGTCCTACTATTAACCCTGTGTTCAGTATTGTAGAATTCGCACCCTTTGATATAATACAGCTGGAGTCTTTGTGGGAAAGATTGGCAACAAGTTTTCACACCTGGATTTGGGGATCCTCTGCTATTCCTCCTTGCAGGTCCTCTCCAGTTCTGTCATGTTGGATGGTAAACATTGGTGGACAGCCATTTTTAGGTCTCTACAGAGATGCTCAATTGGGTTTAAGTCATGGCTCTGGCTGGGCCATTCAAGAACAAAGAACAGTCACAGAGTTGTTGTGAAGCCATCCTTCGTATTTTAGTTGTGTGCTTAGGGTCATTGTCTTGTTGTAAACCTTCGGCCCAGTCTGAGGTCTGAGCACTCTGGAGAAGGTTTTCATCAAGGATATCCCTGTACTTGGCCGCATTAATCTTTCCCTCGATTGCAACCAGTCGTCCTGTACCTGCAGCTGAAAAACACCCCCACAGAATGACGCTGCCACCACCATGCTTCACTGTTGCTGGGGATTTTTCATGATTGCTGTTGATCAAGTCCGTTTTTTTGGTTTCTTTTTTTTTTCTCAATTCTTCCCTTTTTTGTTTTTTATCCCTTTTTGCAAGCCCCATTGTTTGTTTCCTGCCTCTTCCTCGAGCTTTTTCTTTTATTTCAATACACCATTACGTTTCATTGTCTGTAGAAATTAATCCAGGTTAAGTCTGTAACAAATTACATAGTTTATACCTCTTGGCCTCATCCCCACGCCCGTATTCCAGACGGACACTTATTTTCTCACATCTTGGAGTCTTCCGGTGCTTTTTTCTGTGTCTTGCACAGAGTAGGCTGTTCCGTCGGGGTCCTAGTCCTTCTCCTGTATAGATTCAGCCCCTAATTATTGCTACTGTGGACTGGAGGTTCTGCAGTGATGGTTGACTTTCTACAAATTTCTCCCATCTCCCGACTGCATCTCTGGGAGCTCAGCCACAGTGATCTTTGGGTTCTTCTTTACCTCTCTCACCAAGGCTCTCTCCCCCGATAGCTCAGTTTGGCCAGACGGCCAGCTCTAAGAAGGGTTATGGTCGTCCCAAAAGTCTTCCCCCGCCCCCCCCAGATTTAAGGATTATGGAGGCCACTGTGTCTTAGGAACCTTAAGTGCAGCAGAAATGTTTTTGTAACCTTGGCCAGATCTGTGCCTTGCCACAACTCTGTCTCTGAGCTCTTCAGGCAGTTCCGTTGACCTCATGATTCTCATTTGCTCTGCCATGCACTGTGAGCTGTAAGGTCTTATATAGGCAGGTATGTGGCTTTCCTAATCAAGTCCAATCAAAATAATCAAACACAGCTGGACTCAAATAAAGGTGTAGAACCATCTCAAGGATGATCAGAAGAAATGGAAGCACCTGAGTTAAATATATGAGTGTCACAGCAAGGGTCTGAATACTTAGGACCATGTAATATTTAAGTTTTTCTTTTTTAATAAACCTGCAAAAATTTCAAAACTTCTGTGTTTTTCTGTCAATATGGTGTGATGTGTGTACATTAATGAGGAAAAAAAAAATAACTAAATGATTTTAGAAAATGGCCGGCCATTAACGAAGGAGTGAAAAATTTAAGGGGGTTTGAATTACTTTCCGTACCCACTGTATATATATCTTATATTTATAATATCGTTTTACCTTTATACTTTTATATTTATTGGTTATTATTGTTTTCTCGTCTAGTTTGAATATATATTTTTCAGTCATTATATGCAAACTGTTCTCATTATTAAGATATATAAGTGAAGTTGAAGTTATAAAATTATAAAAGATATAGTATACTAAAAAATAGATAAACTAACTACCTATCTGACTAAATAAGCTGCAACTAAACTAAAATAAAAAGTAAAAAAAATCCTAATGAAATTTTGTGTATTGTTATTATTTTTTTTTTAAATATTGAAAGCTAATAATTAAAGTTCAAAATTACGTGTATTATATGTACAATAAATAAAATTATAAGTCAGAATATTAATAAAATTATAAGGGTATAAAATATAAAAACTACTATAATATCCTAAAATATATATAATAACTAAAATTACTAAAATAAAACTAATGGGCTTTACCACCTGTTGGTGACGATTTTGATGGTTGCTCCCGTGTGTACCGGGGATTAAATTACTTACATGACTAGTTTTTTTTTTCTTTCTATAATCCAGCCTGGGGCACAACTCTTAGCCTTATTTGATACACTGCTGATTTTTCAATTTTTCCCACTTACAAAGAATGGAGAGATCTATAATTTTCATCATAGGTACACCTCAGCTGTGAGAGACAGAATCAAAAAAAAATAAAATCCAGAAAATCACATTGTATCGTTAGTGTTGTTTAAATAATAATTCCATTTATGGCATGAATATTGATTCTTTTATTGTATTTTGTTTTTATTTACTACCAGACAGCAAGACCCCCACCGCGCCTAGCATCAGTCACGCACATTGGTAGTTTGTCGTTAAGAAGCACCTCATCACGCTCCATGTGTCCGTCTTGTTATTGCAAAAACCTGTTGGAAACTTTTACGGTATACAAAGCCACGTCCACACCACCCACCCACAATTCAATCAGACTCAAAAAACCTCTCACTATGGGCAAGACCATTTTTATTTGGATTTTTGGTCTAAGGCCCCACCAGGGTCTAAATTTGTAGACCGCTGTGCTACATTGGTTTGGAGGCGCTACAGGAAACAATAGTGCTGTGTGAAAGCCTTGTGTTATGTATTATTTTGTGAACAATTTTTTTCGTTTGTGTTTTGCATATTATTAGTAAAATGGAGAAAATCAATAGTGATGTCAATCTCCCTCGGACTGGGGACTCCATGAAAGATCTCGCCTGTGGGGATCATGATACTGACGAAAGGTGAGGGATCAGACTGAATACACGTGGAGGACCGGGTCAATGACCTGAAGAGAGCTGGGGACCACAGTCTCAACGGTGACCATTGTGTGTACACACTATCACTCATGGATTACATTCCGGCAGCGGGGATACTGTCCCCTCATGCACTCCAAGCCTGCACATGTCCAGGCCAGTTGAAGTTTGCCAAAGACCATCTGCATTCTGTTCAGAGGAGGCAGGGGAGAAGGTAATGTGGTACGAGGAGACCATAAATAAGAAAGTTTTTGGTCACTGAATCTTTTTATTTTTTTTCCAACTCGAGTGTTGGAGGTCGCTTAGACCCCACCTTTTTTTTTTTTTTTGATTATTTATTGGTACCATCCACGAACACATCTATTTTAAACGGCGAAGCCTATGGGGGGTCGGACACATCACTGCCTTTGGGTGTGCTTTTCTGCAAACCGGGGGACAGGACGGACTGCGCCGTTTTGCGGGGTTTATTTTTTTTTTGTTTTTGATGGTATTCTGGGGCTATATGGTATTGGCGAGATTTGTGGCACTAGAACTTTCCTCAGTAAGAGCATTGAAGATGGGTCGTGACTGGGTCTTCCAGCATGACAATGACCAAAAACACCCACCCAAACCACCCAGCCAGTGGCAACGAACGGAGGGCTCATTGTGTGTGTGTCGCTTCATAGGGCCGGATGGCATGCCAGGCTACAGACTGAACACCAACACCCTTAGAAAAAGCTTGGGCGGGAGCTGAAATCAATGAGTGCCCAGGCGGACAGCCCCCCCCACCGAAAGCTTTGGAGAAACACCTGAGAGAGGAGGATGTGGGTCCAAAAATCCCCCCCCTGGCTGCAGTGTCGTGAAACTTCGGTCCGATACTTGACCCTCATACAGGAAGCGTCGGGGACTCTTTGTAATTGTAAACAAATGGCTGCCTATGTATCATAATATTTTTCCCGACCCCCAGTTTCTATTTTTTTATGTTATCAAATACTTATTTCATGCCATAAAATGGAAATTAATTATTTAAAAAAAAAATCATACAATGTTATTTTCTGGATTTTTTCGTTGTTGTGTGTCTATTCGGGCCTCTCCACACAGTTGAGGTGTACTTACGATGAAAATTACAGATCTCTCCATTTTTTGTAAGTGGGAAAACTTGAAAAATGAGCAGTGTATCAAATACTTATTTGCCCAACTGTATATATACTAAAAATCTAATTATATCAAAATATTACTATTATATAACTTTAATACTAGTTACTTATGTTATATATTTTTTTTAACCATTTTTCTACTGGTGCTTTCCACTCCCACCCCCCCACCCCCATGGAGAGTCGATGGTTGTTCCCCACGAATATGGGTGATGATAATAAATTAATTAATTGATTGCTTTTTTTTTTTTTTTACCCATCGTGCCTGTTATCGGTCGCGTTTCCCCGGGCAACGTCTTTCTAAACAGGCACCAAGAGAATTGCTTAAATTTTTTTTTATTTATTTAGTCACCTGTGTTGCGCTCACCACTTTAACTTTGTCACTAATTGGGTTCAAAGTTCTACGGGTCTAGTTTTCACGGGATTCCGCCCTCATTATCGTTTGTCAATCCGTCAGAATGGGTAATGACAAACTTCACAGGGTATTTGTTTGCTCAGCTGTTTTTGGGAGCTGTGTTATATTAATTTATAATCATTCTCCTATTTTAATACCACCGCTTCAGCGGCAGTGTGTGTGTGGCTCATGTTCGTTGGTCGTTGATCGGATTTGCTTTCCTCTTCTAATAAACTTTTTATTATATCCACTCCTCAGAGCGTAATTTTCATTCGAGCGAGATCCACTCCGCGCTTCATGAATTTTTTTTTTTTTTCGGCGACTCGGATGCGAGATTGTGTTGAGCCGACTTGCCGTGTTAACATATGCCCAAACGAACCGAGCTAAAGGGGAAATGCGCCAGGTTCCGAAACAACAGGGCTTAGGTGTGAGGCTGCTAAGGGGGGGGGTGGAAAACTCAAGTCAAAAAACGGTATACTTTAAAGGCCAATGGCCAGCTCTTTGTCGTTCAGCTGCTCCCATATGACATCATCGTCCAAGCATAACATCCCCGACTAACTCTGGTGTTACGAGTTCAATATCTTTCTTTAAACCATTACGTATGTGTATGTTATGTCAATTTTGAACTCAAAGGTTAGCTGTACAATGACTGCTGTGTTTACTATAGCCGTTGTGTTTCACGAATGACATGGAATACCCAATGATATTTTTAGTATGCAATCTTGTCAGCGACATCCTTCACACTGTGTTAGTGTTTGTTTCTTTTCCCATTTCAGTTTCTGATAATGAAATAGAGTGCATGTGTCTGCACAGTATCTGCTAGTGTTGTCATGAGCTGTTTTATGATGATTCCTCCTCCTTTGTGATGTAATGTAGGGAGTAGAGAGGAGCCTGTGAAATACCGTGATCCACTGCAGCTGACACACTTTACGGGACTCCAGAAGTTTCTCTCTTCAGCCTGTTGATGTGCATGTGTGCACGGCTTGTTTGTTGTGGGATAGGAAGAAATGCATCTTAGCCTTGAATTTCTCCTTCACAGTCATTCACTCAAGCATGACAGTCTGTTTGAAATAAATGGAGAAATAATTTTTTTTTTTTTCAGCATGGGTGCTATAACTATGGCTCTCTTCACACATACACACACCATTTAATTACACCCTATCGATCTTGTCCCCTATTTTCAACCCCCGACAAGGGACGACACGTTTAGGACTCCATCTGGAGTCACTGACACAGATACTCAACATTCACACCAACAGCAGAGCATCTTAATTTACTGCTGCTTCGTATGACTCTGTTGTGCTAAACTTCTGGGGATTCTCAGGGTCACCTTACATGTACCCCAGCCATAATAGGCAGAGAATGATATACTCATGAATGATATTGGCCTGGGCTTTTCTAGGGTTACGATGCATTATACTGGAAACAGGAAAGGTCATTACACCGTACAGCTACTTGGTGCATTACTCTGTTTTTTCATGTACTGTATATATGCTCACAGATGACCGATGTGTCGTCACAAAGACAGTGTTGTACATTTAAAAGAAAGTTCATTTTCATAAGCAGAAATGGTACCAAAGTAGTTCTTTTTTTGTTGCGGATTGATCACAAACAGAATCTAGCTATGAACTTGAGATGATAGTTATTCATGAGAAAGCTGTTTAACGTTAGTTCTTTTAGTCCTTAAAAAGGGCATTTACTCATATTGCTTCTTAAATAAAAAACATTTATGTACTTGTATATATATATTTATTTATTTGCACAATTAAAACTTGATAACTTTTTTTCCCAACCTGCTTGAAGGTCTCAGGATTCTTTTTTTTATTTACCGAGACCTGGCTTGGATTATTAATAGGACAATCTTAGGGTCTCCCCACAAAATGATGTAAAACATCAATTGGATTATGGATGCAATTAACGCCTATAAATATAAAAATTATCATTACTTGCTGAACGCAAATGGTGGGGTCCATAACATGGTTTGGTGTTAGTATAAAACATATGAGAATAATGCAAATTGAACAGCCTCGTTTCAAGGGTCATTGTTGGGAAAAATAGGAGATTAAATATATCCTACCTCTCTGCAGTTTTTGTTGAATATTACATTACGCACTTATTCTCAGAATAAAAAATACTATACGATCGTCGCTCTCGCTACGATCTTCAAAGCGTTCAGAGTAGTATGGTATGTCAGCGTAGCCATTCGTTTATAGTGATTCTTTGTGTGCCGTCGACACCCACACCTGCCTTGCTTCAGATGAACTCACCCGAACTAGACTGACCTCTTATTTAGCTTAACGCTCTCTTGAGAGCTGTCGCCCTTCGCCACTTTAACAGCTATCAATAACTTACATTCTGTACGTTGACCTCAAGCTACAGCCCACGCATTATGTGAGGGTCCTCTGTTGTGTTTGGTTTCTTTGTGTATTCGGGTTCTCCGCTACCTGATTCAGCCGTTTTTCTTTTAGCGCATATTCAGACAGAAGTAGTTTTAAAGTCACTAATTATCAGCACCCTGGCTTAATCCGTTCTTTTCTGACATTTTTTTTGATCTTGAGACGACAGAGTTGTTCAGTCAGTCCTTTTTCTAGACTGTGTATTGTGGATTGGTAAGATTGGAGTGCATTTACCGTTCTGGTAATTCTAATTGTTGTCTGAAAGTACACCATACATCACAGGTAGTAGTCCAGCTTGTTTGAATTCACGTCTGTGGTTAAAACGTTTGTGAATTGATTATAGGCAGGCATGTCGGTCAGTAAGTGTGTCAAGAAGAGTAAGCAATGAAAAACAATAAAAAAATGAAATTTACATCTTATTCCAGAATATATCCTTGGGACTGTGCTATCCCACCAAAGCTGGAAAAAGTTATTTTGTTATCCCAAAAAAAAAACACTATTTGAGCCGGAGCTTAAACATGTCCGACTATAGATAGCCCTTTTTAAATGTCCATTTTCTATAGTTACAAACCAATAGCAAATCACCGCGCCCTTAGTGATGTGTGTGTTATTTAGATTTTAGAATTTTTATTTATCACTATTATAAAAAGGTGCATAGAATGTTGGTGCACTTTTTATTTTTTTTTTTTTCAGTGTACTTTACCTTGGATAGTTGATAATGAAAGTTCTGTTACATCGGAAGAACTCATAAGTGCGCCTCCAACACCATTGTTTCTCCTTCTTATGTAAATATTGCGCATCAAAAGGAAACTGAAAATAGCGTGGAATCAGAACATAAAAACCGACTGTGCGTTACCGTCGGGACAACGGCTCATAATGTACGCCCCCAACCATTGATATACCCGCTCATGTTTTATGCTTTTATTTTGTTAGCCAAACGGTTGATTCTGCACAGCCGATATCATCAAGAAGATTTGCAGGTATTGTGAAAACAAGTGAGGATAATAGCGGAAATGGCGATCATGGAAATAATGTTATGTTCAGTGCTGTTGCAGGGGATGTGAGTGCAGGGATGGGTTGGTGCTGTATTCAGGACACGGCTCAGGAAAGCATAACTTTTGTGTTTTTTTTTCCTTTTTTTCCTTTTGTTTTATTCCTTTTTTTGTTTTTTCTCATTATTCCTCCCCCCCATTCCTTCCCCTCTCTTTTTTTTTCCTTTACGCCTCTAATTAAATAACCCGAGCATAAAGGGACATGGTTAGCTGCTTGACTAGCCGTAGCCTGTTACATTACAGTACATAAGATTTCACTTACCACATAAACTGAGTAAGGAGAGATGACTGAGGATGATGGCGAATGGTTTATAGATCCTGAGCACCACTGACAAGCATATGATCTTGTAAAATGTGTGTTAAGTACTGCCGCTGTAGTTTACACAGAGCAGTGCGATCGCCAAATCTCAACAGTGAAAGTGATCTTGCATTCGAAAGCAGTTTCAATGCCCCGCATATAAATTGTGGCTCCCTGATGTCCGCATTTTATATACAGTATAATACACAGTATAGAAATGCGAAGAGAAAGGATTGAAATATATTTTCCTGGTTTCCTGCTGTGTAAGCTACTGAAATAGCGCCCTTGAACAGCCAATCAGAGCAGAGCTCAAATTATAGTATGGATCCCTTCCATTTATATACTAATTTTTGGTTAAAAAACACTAGAGCTTATTATTCAGGGATCAATCCTAGGTGTAAAAAGTTTATAGTGGAATGTAAACGTTTCTGGAGATCTTCATCCCGCCCCCCCTTATGTATTTGCCATACCTTTAGTAGTATCAAGAACAATTTAAAATTATTGGTACATGCATTCTATGGGCACCTTCAATGTATAAAAAGTTTTAATTATATTTACCAATTACAAAATGTTATTATAGTCGAGTGTCCTTGTGTGTGACCTTTTGCGCAACACGCCTCACTGAAAAACTAGCTTGCCGAACACATGATTCATAGTACAGAAAATCATCTCATCCTTCAGTGTTCATATTTAATTAAAAACTACCAAATGCTACTATGCAAAATACATTTCAATTAGTTTTTCCTGTAATATGTTACACCCTTACCTATTCACGACACGTAGGCGTACAATGTATATGCAACTTACAACATATTATATGCTTCTATTCCCTTTTTGGGCAGCCTATCTCAAAATTAGAGTGAGTGCTTTTGGCTGCAACCTCACACACTTCAAAAATTATCAGTTGATAATTGCTGGTCTTCATTGTCGTCCGAGGGTCTCATCGCATTCAGCAGTTTTATTTTCTTGTGTGATTAGTGCACCACTACGTGTCTTCTTCCTCAATGCCTGGTCCATGTACCGCATGCGCCAGTCAATAAACCGTGCCAACCCTGTATTCACCATTGACTCCTTCATACCCTTGACAGCCCGGTTTCTTCTATTGCAAAACAGCAGAGCTTTTGTATTCGTGTTTTATGTGTGCATCGCTTCTTTTGTTAACTATTGTGCCTATATGAAAGCCTTACCATCATCAAGGCTGTCTACAATGCTCATAGGGCTTGGCTAAGACAGGGAATGGTCCATGAAAGTATAAGAGCTTCAGAGAGAATCCATCTCGGAAAACAGACATGTTTGAAAGATATTAGGGTCTTCCGGTCATATGTGTCTCAGGTTTTTGCCTGGAAATCTGATGTAATGAATAGGGGAAATTTGAAAAATCTGTTATAAACAAAGGTCTTCAGTTGGCTGTTTTGTTCCCAGTGAGCTAATCATTAGTGCAAAGAATGAATTTGAAGGTTTTTGCGCTGTAATTATTATTTTTGTTTTGATGCAATTGCACACCACGCGCATTTTTCCAAGCGCAAAAGCAGTGCGGAAATAAAATTGCAAGACATTTTTTGGTCCAGCAGCTGTGATAACCTCACCACATACAATCGCTAGCACACAAAACACCACACCACACCACACACCACCACATTTCATACTGTGGATGATCCGGTGGATTTTATGGGACATATGCCGAACTAATTGGCACTCAATAATGCCCTCCAGATATGAGCATCTTAATGAGCTCATGTACACACTCTGGGCCTGTTTTGTACCTTACTGAATTAAAGGTAGTTCAACCAAAAAATTAAGAACTTTTAGTATTGCTCACCGCATGTCATTCCAGACCCATATGCTGACATTTTTTTTCTGTGGAACACAAATGTAGAAATATTTTTGAATAATAGCACAACAGTAATTCTTAGTGACCATGGCTGTCAAGATCCCAAATTGACCATAAGGTACAATAAAAGGCTAAATTCGTTATTATGTTCCAAATCTTCAGGAGGCATAAAATAGCATTTTGTGATGAAAAGTAAAATATTGTTATCCACTAATATCTTAATGTCTTCCTCCAAATAACATTTTGATGGTTTTATGATGCTGCTTTTGCTCTTTGCCATTATGTGGTAAGTTCTGTGTGTTAATTCATAAAAATACATATAAATAAAAAAAATACATACAGAATGTTCAGTCCTAGGTAAACCGTTCCTTTAAAAACCTGCTAAGACAGACAACACCCCATGTTTATTCATTTTTCCCCCCTACTCTCATGAAACCTTTAAAATATGTTTTGTTTTTGTTTTCTATTGTTTTGTAATCTGGTCAATCAGATTTTTTTTTAAAAAAAGAAGTTTTGTGTGTGTGTGTTGTTTTGTAAACTGGCCAGTCTGTTTTTTATTTTTTTATTTTTTGCAAGAGACAACACATTTATGAGATAGCCTTTAGAAGTCTGTCATATCAAGCATCTCAACCTGACATTTTACTGCAAAAGCACTTACATTTCTTTGTATATATACACACATGCCCTCTGGGTTAGAGTATGTGGTGTAGTCATTTTTAAAAAGGAATCTAATGTTGTAGGTACACGTCTCCCCCTCCTCTTTTGATGAAAGAGCATGGGTTCAGAGTGACACCCCTGCCTCAGGAGACCCTACCAAACGCTCTCTGCATCTCTGATGAGGTCAGGCGTCCCTGAGCAGGGTTCCCATCTCATTCCTGATTTTAGAGTTTCTTGATTAACATAAAGGCAGTTCTCTGGAGAGTGGGTGTCCAATAACATTGCCCCCCTCTTTGTTTCCCCTCGCTGATTGACACAAGATGGCGGCCCACATTAAATGCCCATCAGCCTCTGCATTAAATTTGGAAACAGACAAGTCACGGAACAGTGCCGGGTCAATCCATCCACATAATAAACTAAAAGACTCAGAGGAACGGGTTACTTTTAATAAAAATAGATTAAGTGGAATAAATCTCAATGTTTTAGGCAAGTGCTTATAATAAATGCTGTGCATTGCTAATAAAACAATGAAAGAAAAATATCAACTCTTATTTTTTTTATTAATGAAGTATTCTACAAATGATCTCATTACCTGATTTTATTAAATTATCTGATTAAATAATTGACAAATCTTATTAAATAGGTTAATTAGTAGTATTTAAATTTAATATTTCGTTTTGTTGCTTTTTCTGTGACAAAATATTTTAACATTAAAATAGAAATGTAGCATAGTGATGTAGTATAAAGTATAATATTTTAATATAGCGTGATAGGTAGTAAGTACCATCCAATTATTTCTCACCTTTGCATGCATACTTGTGTTGAAAAAAAATATACACATGTAATTTCAAAAGATATCTCGTTAATATTTAACCAACCCAAGCTATGCAACGCTTGGGTTTTATTTCTGAAATTTCTACTAGCATCAATCACTTATAAACTTATCACCACACAAGAACTGAACTATTTTGCTGTCAAACCTGTTGTCATATTGCAAATGCCACATTTCACAGCATCTCTCATTGCCCTTCTGATTTAAAGTTCTAATTAAGAAAGCTTGGAGTGCAAATTAAGCGGAATTAGCTGTCGGCGAATTCACATTTAAATGAGTGATGCTAAGACCCTTCCGGTAAGCATTTAAATGATATAAATTGCCGTTTAAGTGCAGGGCCTAATGTTTGTCTCTAAATTAATGTGACACAAGGCAGCAATGACAATCAAGGCTCTTCTCATACTCATTTGGACTCGTTTAGAGGCCTTTGTGCCCACACAGCTTTGAGCAAATTAACACAATTGCTGTTTTTTATGAGCAGTCATAAACAGAGGCCCTCCTTTGGCGGCTAATGAAGAGGGAAACAGCTTGCGTTTCAATGTTATGACAGTCAAAGAACAATCATAGCTTCGAAAACAACAACACACTCAGACGCCCCGTAGCACGTAGAGATGAGACTAAACAAAAGAGCAAAGATATCTCATCCTGCTCATGTAAGACGATCTGCATTGCTCCAGCGGTTCTGTCCTAGAAGCATATGCTTGTAATTTGTGTGTATTATGTCATTTGTGACTGTTGAAAGCACATTTTGACAGATCCCGTTACCCATGCTACTTGGTTACGTTCTCTGAGGAGCTCTCTGTGAGTTGTTGGGCATGTGAAGAAATTAAAAAAATAACAAATCTATAGCAATCTGGGGTGAATTCACTTAGCAGTCATGCCACATGGTATTTCACTATGTCTTATACTCTAACTATCTTCAGTTTAGCTTATTTACCCACATGTTGTGTCACTGAGTCTGAATGACATTAGTTTTATCTCTTGTGTGTTTTATAGGCTCTGGAGAGTGAATTTGTGTCCTGTCAGCTGCATCAGTGGATCGATCTGATATTCGGATACAAGCAGCAGGGACCTGAGGCCATCAGAGCTCTCAATGTCTTCTACTACCTGACTTATGAAGGAGCAGTCAACCTCAGCTCCATATCTGACCCCATGCTTAGAGAGGTGAGTGTGTTTCTTTCTTTTACACATATATTACTTGTCAAAAGTTTGGAATAATTAAGATACTTTTAATGTTGTAAAAAACAAAAAAAAAAAGGTTTTATGCTCAACTAGGACTGATTATGTTCAAAAACAGTAATATTGTCGAAGTATATATTACAGTTTAACAGACAGCTTTCTTTTTAAAATTTTAAAATGTAGTTTAGGTCATGGGAGGGCGAAGTCAATTTTCAGCACATATTCCGTCTCAGGTGTCACATGATTAGAGGTGCTCGATCAGGATTTTTGCGGCGATCACAGGAAAGCAGTATCTGTCCGATAAGGACACTGATAACGATCCTTTTTAAGCAGTTTTTTGATATTGAAACTCTTTAGTGATACTCAATCAGGCTTTTATAAACATTTAGTAAGGGAAGGAAGTTAATTTTTGAAAATGGGGGGATTCACCTTTAGGTGACTCTTGTGAGAGGAAGAAGCTTTCACAAAGGAGTCGCTACTGTACGGGCTGGTTACCACAAACACAACATTTATCCATGATTTTGATTTCAAATCCAAACATTGTCACTGAAATGCTTTTTCAGCATTGCAGTTCTTTTTTTACACAGAACAGTAATACAATCTTTCACAGACATGTTTAAACACAATAAATAAAAGCAACACATTATTCAATGCTTTTTACTTTTGCATTTACTTCTAGATTTATATATTAAGTTGCTCAAGCAAGTGGCAAAACATTAAAACTACTTTTCTTACATTATCACAAAATTACCATTGACAGAAATAGTCAGCTCAACTG
Organism: Sinocyclocheilus anophthalmus; assembly: GCA_018155175.1. Taxonomy (NCBI): domain Eukaryota; kingdom Metazoa; phylum Chordata; class Actinopteri; order Cypriniformes; family Cyprinidae; genus Sinocyclocheilus; species Sinocyclocheilus anophthalmus. The sequence continues at coordinate 11,283 of JADLZN010002368.1, read as the reverse complement.
CCTTTCATTTTGCATTGAAATCTTTATTACAAGCAAACATGCTGTTCATAAAGAACTTTGTTTTCCTACATCCACGAGTGCCATCTATTATTGCCTGTTTATCTAAAAGTGCTTGTTTACTTTCCCTTTAAACCTAGCCAAAACGCCATATGTGTTGACTGTGAAACACAATAGACTTTAAATATATGCATTTATGGTGTAATTACTACATTTTCGTGTCAATCCATGTTTATATTTACTGCAAACAATGCGCTGTTACTTTAATTTAGCGCTTGATATTTTTATGTGAAATGTGATACTTTTTTCAGTTGTTTTTTTTGATGAATAGAAAGTTTCAAAAGAACAAAATTTGTATTGAAAAAAAAAAATATAATATATATATATATAAAAGATATGAATATTTTTATATAGTATAAATGTGTTTTACTGTTCAGTTTGTCCGTTGAAGCAGGCTTTGATAAATAAAATATTTAATTACAGTTTAAAATATAAAAACAGAAAACAGATCAATTTTAATACATTTTAAAATATTAACAGTTTTTACAGTATTTTTGAGCAAATAAATGCCGTAAGAGACTTCTTGCCCCAAACATGAAAAAAAAATCTAAGAACATTCACAACATAAGACAGGTAGTGCTTTCTTTCACAAGAGGTAAAAGTAGGCTAATGGTTTTATTCCTGTTGTACTTTTTTGGCTAAATTTTACGGCACTTTCAAGTGTGTCCTTTGCAGAAGTGGCAATCATAGAATGCATAATGACCTCCATAAAAAGCCAAACTTGTGTTTCATTCAATATTGGAAAATAAAAAAATAAAATAAAAAAATGATAAGATATAATATGCTGCCCGTGTTGTCAGTAAGCAGAGAAGCAGCACACTAGGTTTTTGGAACAGAGCTATTGTAAACAGGTTTGAGCTTCAGAAGACACTTACAAAACATTTGTTCAGCTGTTACTGTGAACCCTGAAGACAAACTACAGACTCAATAGGAATCTCTCTTTCGGTGTTTCCTTCTTTTTCTCTCTCTATCCCAAACTCATTTATTATTCATCCCTTTCTCTCTGGGAGCTGCCACACAGAAGCACAAACCAGTTCAAGCAGAGCTAGCTCACTAACTGCCACACTGACAGCTACAGATGTCCTTCAAACAGGTCCAGGTACTGCCTTTCGCTGAGGGAAAGATCTGATCTGATCTGAGATCTGAGACACAAATAGTAGCTTTGGGAACCGAGAACCAGTTCTTATTCAAAATAGGTTAATGTTATTACACTATCTAAATGACTTTCATTATAAATAACAGTTGTTGAACATCTGCATTCTCTCATCAGAATACTGTAATAAATATTTGGCATATTTCCTGTACTATTTTTGAATTATTTTTTGCTTCAGTCGTGAATTGCAGTCTTGTATTAATGTGAGAAGCCCTGTTCACACCGGCAGCGACTGTAGAGGACAGTACACATACAGTAGCATCTAGTGCTGGCATAAAGAACATTTACCATTCAAGACTATCTGCTTTACATCATCCCAGAGGAGTAGGATGTTGGTGTTACCGAACCTGGCATGGTGGTCTGTAATCCATTATTTAAAGACATTGTTATTTGGTTGTTCCTTGCTAATTGTCCTGGATGTGAGCCTAACAGGACTATGAGCCAGATTGCATCAAGCCCTTGATATATAGAGACTTTAGTCAGAGTAGATGGCATATTTAATAGAACACAAATCAAAACATTGATGTAAGAGATGGAAGTGCAGCTGTTTTTGTACTATTGAATGCTTTGGTGTTGATCGTTCATGCAGTGAAACATTTTTGCCCAAATTTCCAGCGGATGTATTTTAATTGTTTTGTCAGCTAAAAGATCAACACACAGGTTCACAACAGTGTCAGTGAGGTTCACGTTTAGATCTTTCCTATACAAAACAACAGTCTAAATGCTATTTTTGTTATTTTGAATCTACTCAAGAGCATGCTTATATGTGTGTGCATGTTTGTTTGTGTCTTTTACATATTTAGTACTTACCAAATAGTTTTTAATGCTACCAAAATGACATTTTTAATTATCTTATTCAATAGTTTGCATTGTTTGTTGAATAAATAAGTAAGTACAACAATTGCAGCTAAGATTTCAAATGTGTTTGGAGAAACTGATCCTTGACAAGCAGATACAGCTTACAGCTTTATCCCAGGGCACCAATAGGAAGCTTCAGGTAGTGAATTATACAAGCTAACTGTACCTCGGGATCAACTGTATGCATATATCCACACATCAAATTTTACACAACCTATGCTTTGCATAGCATGTCTTCTGCAGAGGTCACAGAGTGCCATTCTTTTCCTCCAGTGAAGCAGTTGCGTGTGTGTGAATGTGTGCACTGGGGCAGTCGCTGGTGTCGGAGTTGTTCCAGTCTTCCTGCCCTTCATGCTCAGTGACTGAAGCTGATTAATGGCTCGGCTCACCTTATTCCCATCTAGGTGTTCTTGCTATCCCTTTATAGCTCTTTCCTTCCTTCACTGCATGCTTCCTATCTTTAATCTGTTCATCCTTCGCCATTCATACTGTTCATCTTTGTCCCTTAATCCGCTATCTATTTCTTCATCCCTCTATCTGATGCAGATTCATTGCCTATCTGCTCCAGTCATCTCCTCAGTTCAGCCCATTACCATGCACACTTCCTGTTTAATAAGAAGAGGTAAAAATGGGATTCCTCACGCCTGACTGCCACTTCACCGTTCACAGGCCATTAGGAGATCAATAAATTCACATGGCTGTGTCTGCAATCAAACTGTAATAAACAAGCTTGAATTTTTTTTTAAAGGATCTAAGGTATAAGAGAAAAAATGAGAGAGAATGCATATCAGATCAGCACTGGTGAGCCACACAGTCCTTGAATGTTGAGTATGCATAATTTTTTTGTGCAATATTTTTAGGTCTGTCACATTTGTTTTCCTCTTACAGTACCTTGAATACATCATAGTCTCAGCTGCACCTCATGCAGCGTCCAAAATTTACACTTGCCAAGCACTAGTTTTTTTTTTTTTTTGCCGAAAAATATTTTCTTAGATGGAACACAGCAAAAGGAAAAAAAAAATGCTGTGTGTGATGAACAAGGTGAAATCTATGTCAGTATTCCATGAAAATCTTCCCCTCCAGTTGGCTTTTTACAATTGCTTCCAGATTATTGCGTCCCATTATTGCCTTGTGAAGTTGCTTGAGAAATCAAACAGTCCAGTTCTTGAACGAATCACTCAACAGATTCATTGAGATGTCATTCAAAAGAGCAGTTTGTTCACAAATTGGACATTGTTACATCTCTCGTGAACTTACTTTTACAAGATTTCCAGCATATAATGAATTAAAAGTGAAAAATTCACATTTTGTGTTCTGTGGAAGTCAGTCAGACATTGAAATGACATGAATTTTCATTATTGTAAGTTATATCATGTACAAAGTTCAGGTACGAGTTTGTGAGCAGGTGATTAGGGGGATAAGGATGAGGAGAAAGAGAGCTAAATGTTAGATTAGTTACAATACGATCCCTCAAGTTTTGCTTGTAGCAAAGAACTAATTGGTCTGTAAAAATCTTTGGAGTCAGCACAGAGTTATAACGGATGTTAATCAGCAGTCATGGATGTTGATATGACTGTTCTGACTGAGGTCACATTGCAAAAAGCCGGACCTGTACAGTATCTTGTTTAGGGATACATATGGAAGTGTCCCAAAAAAGAACTGAAAAGATCAGATTCCATTTGGTTTATACTGTTCACACAGTTATGAAAAAACAGATACAGTGGGGAAAAAAGTATTTAGTCAGCCACCAATTGTGCAAGTTCTCCCACTTAAAAAGATGAGAGAGGCCTGTAATTTTCATCATAGGTATACCTCAACTATGAGAGGCAAAATGAGAAAAAAATCCAGAAAATAACATTGTAAGATTTTTTAATAATTAATTTCCAAATATGGTGGGAAAATACGTATGTGGTCAATAACAAAATTTCATCTCAATACTTTGTTATATACCTTTGTTGGCAATGACAGAGGTCAAACGTTTTTCTGTAAGTCTTCACAAGGTTTTTCACACACTGTTGCTGGTATTTTCCATGCAGATCTCCTCTAGAGCAGTATGTTTTGGGGCTGCGCTGGGCAAACCACAGATTTTCAATCCCTCACAAAGATTTCTATGGGGTTGAGATCTGGAGATTGGCTAGGCCACTCCAGGACCTTGAAAGGCTTCTTACGAAGCCACTCCTTCGTTGCCCGGGCTGTGTGTTTGGGATCATTGTCATGCTGTCGTTTCCCAGCCACGTTTCATCTTCAATGCCTTGCTGATGGAAGGAGGTTTTCACTCAAAAACTCACGATACACGGCCCCATTCATTCTTTCGTTTACACGGATAGTCGTCCTGGTCCCTTTGCAGAAAAACAGACCCAAAGCATGATGTTTCCACCCCCATGCGTCACAGTAGGTATGGTGTTCTTTGGAGGCAACTCAGCATTCTTTCTCCTCCAAAAACAACAAGTTGAGTTTTTACCAAAAAGTCATATTTTGGTTTCATCTGACCATATGACATTCCTCCAATCCAAATGCTCATCCAAATGCTCTCTAGCAAACTTCAGAAAGGCCTGGACATGTACTGGCTTAAGCAAAGGGGACACGTCTGGCACTGCAGGATTTCAGTCCCTGGCGACGCAGTGTGTTACTGATGGTAGCCTTTGTTCCTTGGTCCAGCTCTCTGAGGTCATTCCCAGGTCCCCCGGTGGTCTGGATTTGAATCACAGTTCTGTTTTTTTTTTTTTTTTTTTTTTTTTTTTTTTTCTTTTTTTTTTTTTTTTTTTTTTTTTTTTTTTTTTTGATCATTTGACCCAGTCGGGGTGAGTATGCGTTAGAGCCCAGATCGAGGAGATCTCAGTGGTCTTGTATGTCTTCCATTTTCTAATAATTGCTCCTACAGTTGATTTCTTCACACCAAGCTGTTTACCTATTGCAGATTCGGTCTTCCCAGCCTGGTGCAGGTCTACAATTTTGTTTCTGGTGTCCTTTGACAGCTCTTTGGTATTGGCCATGGTGGAGTTTGGAGTGTGACTGTTCCTGTTTTTTTTTCTTTGAGGTTGTGGACAGGTGTCTTTTATATTGATATTGAGTTCAAACAGATGCCATTAATACAGGTAATGTGTGGAGGACAGAGGAGCCTCTTAAAGGAGAAGTTACAGGTCTGTGAGAGCCAGAAATCTTGCTTGTTGTAGGTGACCAAATACTTATTTTAAAGAGGAATTTACCAATTAATTCTTTAAAAATCCTACAGTGTGATTTTCTGGATTTTTTTTCTAATTTAGCCTCTCATAGTTGAGGTATACCTATGAAAATTACAGCCCTCTCTCATCTTTTTAAGTTGGAGAACTTGCACAATTGGTGGCTGACTAAATACTTTTTTGCCCCACTGTACGTCACATATGAGCAAAAAAAAAAAATCAGATTTGGGACAATTTCACATGAATTCTGAAGATAGCTAATGTACCATTTGACAATATTATGCAAGAAAAAAATACATCTAAATAATCACATTGCCATAATGACCAATTATGAAAACAAAAATGCAAAATACTGTTTCATGGCCACAAAAAACATTTATGGCTGATATATTTTCTCAATTCAGTCACTGTTGGAAGGTGTGGCAAAAAGTCAGTTTTGGACCCCAACTGCGCATCATGGCCCAGCTTGTAGAGTTAAATTAGAAAAATAAACGAGTAGGGTGTAGTTTAGCGTGGCTCTTAGAAGAGCATGTATGTTTGTATGGAAACAGCAGGGATGGCTGCAGCTCTGGATCTTCTCAGATCGGGTTGTGTGGAAACCATCTGCTTGGTTCTGGTTCTAGTTTTAGTTTTGCATCTTGCATATCAGGCCTGATTGGGCAGGACTGGGATTTGTCAGTCTGAGCAGCTGAGTATGATTTTTTTGATGGCAAGCCGTGTGTATAATTGTGTCTCTATGTATGTAGAACCCAGTGTGCACACGTGTGTGTGCGTGTAGAGTATGGGGCGTGTGGAATGTCTCATGGCAGATTAGGGTCACTCAGGAGACTGGGCCATGTTTACTCAGACGATGATTACTTCCTGTCTTTGCCCTGCCACCACAAAAAAGAACATGACAGGCACAAAGGGTTCCCTTTGCACATGAAATAAACACGCACACACATACACACAGTCCTTTCCTCCAATCAAGCCCACTTTTACTCAAGTCCGATACTAATCGGACCCTTAAAAGGCTTACATTTAAAGAGAAACCCTTCCCCCAAAACCTCTTCTAAGTGTTCATAGAGACCTCATTATGTAAAATAAAAAAAATTTGGTCACAGCTTGTTGTACAGCTAAATTGCCTTGTCAAGGGTTAGAGTAAATCAGGTGACTCATGGAGCATGACTGTGTGTGTATGCATGTGTGTGCATACATACGGGGTATTTCCATCATTTAAATGTGTAGAATGTAAAGAGACCTCATCAGATACGCACTAGTGCTCTTAAAGAGATTGGCCCCTCTAGCATGGCTAGTGCCCGTATAACCTTCTCTCCTCATTGGCTGGGCGCTCTGACCTGAGAACTGCCTCGTTCTTCTGTGGTAGTAAATGTCAGGAGAGGATTTAATGAAGATGGGTCAGGTGCCTGGGCAAGACGCATCCACATATTAGCTTAAACAAACCGTCCCAATGTGAAATGCTCGACCTTCATCCTGTTTGCGATGCCAAATCTTGTGCCACATTGCTGAATCACATTAGTGAACTGGACACAGCATTCCATAAAACAAGATGATCTGTTTGAGATCTCAGTGTATGTTTGTGAAACAATGTTTGGGATTGAATGGGGTGGATAAATTTTACGTAAAGTTGTATGTATGAATGAATGAATGAGTTGTACTGTGTTAAGGTCCATGCATTTTCAAACATACATTTTCAAAAGAGGCATTTGTTTTGGAAAGGTATGTAGTGGGGTCCGAAAGTTTGAGACCGTAAGTGATATTTTAAATGTATTTTTTTTATTCAATTATATTATCAGAAAAACAATTGGAATAAAAAGTTTTAAATAAAAAGATCTGAAGAATTAGCATATGTTTCAGGATGTCTCATTATTTGGTAAGTACACCTTTTGCTTTCAAGCAGCACTCAAAGTCTATGAACTCTACAGTTATGAGCAAAATCTGATAATACATGTTAACCAGCACAATTTCACAATATTCCAAAAAGTGACTTAGGGATTTAGTGGATGTCCGTGTGTTGTGATGGTAATACCAAATTTATTTATTTTTATTTTATTTTTTTATTTGTTTTTATTTCCTTATTTGATATCTTTGATTTTATTTTATTTGCCTTGTTTAGATTTTTCCCTGATCCCTGATGATCTCTAGTGTAGGCTTTTGGACCCCACTGTATGTTTATTGCCTCAACAGTTAACACTTCTGTGCACAACAGTGTGAATGGGCTGTACCTTTATCCCTCACATACTTGTTTTTGTTCCCCAAATTAAATATGCTATCTACTCTTACTAAGGTCTGTGAAACTACTGAACTATTGAAGCAAATGCCTTACACACAAGTAGTGATCTGACTGAAAAACAGCTCATACTGAATAGGTGACGCGATGTGGTTTTGCCAAACACTAAAGACTTGGTCAAGAAATGAAGAATTGATGCCACACAGACCAATTCCATTTGCTTTTGAGTAGAAATCAACCAATCATATAATTGAAACGAGGTGTCTTCCCTTGCGTGGCCTCTTCTGAACCCCACTTCTTTAGAATGGTATTTCCAGACACAGTAGTTCTGTCATCTGTGTTCCATCAATGCCTCTAATGAGATCACTAGTGGATTTACACTATATAAAGAAGAGTTTGTGTGGTGGAGTCTATTGTTACCAGCAGAGTGGGCCGAACCAGATCAAAGCAGGAGAGTGGGATGAAGAAAGGGAGATGAAGAGCATAATAAGAGTTAGAAACAGACGGAAAGGATTGATGTAAAGAAGTGCAGTCTGAGCGGAGTGGAAAAAGAGAGAGGTGGAAGAGTGAAGAAATACAATGAGAGGGACGTGGAAAGCCTCCTGACTTCCTGATACTTTCATGAATACAGTTAGAGCAAGAACAGTCAGACGAGAGCTGGGACATTTCTGGCATACCTCTCTCTCTCTTTAGCGTGGGATTAGTGAAAGTGTCTCTATTGATGAATGAAAATTCCCATACAAAGCAGTGTGGGAAAAATCCTGGAGGCCTCGAAGCTTCTCATTGGGCAGATGAAACCCCAGTCAGCCCCTCTAATCAAATCAGAAACAAGGTTGCTATCACGTGACCATGCATATCTTGGCAAGGCACTTTCTGACATTGGGGCACAAGTTCAGGTGAGGGCGACAAGTTTAGATCTTTAAAAGACTGAATACAACATTATGTAAAAGTAATCTGATTCATCTGCAAACTGATGGCAAACATTTACAGGTGAATCTCAATAAATTAGAACGTCGTGGAAAGTTCATTTATTTTAGTAATTCAACTCAAATTGTGAAACTGTGTATTAAATAAATTCAATGCACACAGATTGAAGGAGTTTAAGTCTTTGGTTCTTTTAATTGTGTTTATTTTGGCTCACATTTAACAAAAAACAACCAATTCACTATCTCAACAAATTAGAATATAGTGACATGCCAATCAGCTAATCAACTCAAAACACCTGAAAATGTTTCATGAGCCTTCAAAATGGTCTCTCAGTTTGGGTCACTAGGCTACACAATCATGGGGAAGACTGCTGATTGACAGATGTCCAGAAGACAGTCATTTGCACCCTCCACAAGGAGGGTAAGCCACAAAAATTAATTGCCAAAGAAGCTGGCAGTTCACAGAGTGCTGTATCCAAGCATGTTAACAGAAAGTGAGTGGAAGGAAAAAGTGTGAAGAAAAAGATGCACAACCAACCGAAAGAACCGCAGCCTTATGAGGATTGTCAAGCAAAATTGATTCAAGACTTTGAGTGAACTTCACAAGGAATTGACTGAGGCTGGGGTCAAGGCATCAAGACCACCACAACAGATGTGTCAAGGAATTTGGCTACAGTTGTTGTTTTCCTCTTGTTAAGCCACTCCTGAACACAGACAACGTCAGAGGCGTCTTAACCTGGGCTAAGGAGAAGAAGAACTGGGATGTTGCCCAGTGGTCCAAAGTCCTCTTTTCAGATGAGAGCAAATTTTATATTTCATTTGGAAACAAGGTCCTAGAGTCTGAGGAAGGGTGGAGAAGCTCATAGCCAAGTTGCTTGAAGTCCAGTGTTAAGTTTCCATAGTCTGTGATGATTTGGGGTGCAATGTCAATGCTGGTGTTGGTCCATTGTGTTTTTAAAAAAACCAACGTCACTGCACCCGTTTAACAAGAAATTTTGGAGCACTTCATGCTTCCTTCTGCTGAACAGCTTTTTGAAGATGCTGATTTAATCTTCCAGCAGGATTTGGCACCTGCCCAAAAGCACCAAAAGTTGGTTAAATAAAACCATGGTGTTGGTGTGCTTGACTGACCAGCAAACTCACCAGAACTGAACCCCATAGAGAATCTATGGGGTATGGTCAAGAGGAAAATGAGAAACAAGAGACCAAAAAATGCAGATAAGCTTAAGGCCCCTGTCAAAGAAACCTGGGCTTCCATACCACCTCAGCAGTGCCACAAACTGACCACCTCCATGCCACGCCGAATTGAGGAAGTAATTAAAGCAAAAGGAGCCCCTACCAAGTATGTTAATTTACTGTACATGTACAGTAAATTAACATACTTCCAGAAGGCCAACAATTCACTAAAAATGTTTTTTTTTATTGGTCTTATGAAGTATTCTAACTTGTTGAGATAGTGAATTGGTGTTTTTTTTAAATGTGAGCCAAAATCATCACAATTAAAAGAAAAGACTTAAAACTAATTCAGTCTGTGTGCATTGAATTTATTTAATACACGAGTTTCACAATTGAGTTGAATTACTGAAATAAATAAAAAACTTTTCCACGACATTCTAATTTATTGAGATGCACCTGTATATGCCATCCTACACAAGTGTTGTGCTGTTCTCGGTCTATAGGAGGAGCTGGAGGAGCACTGCAGTTTCAGCACTGAGTTGAAATCAATGAAGCAACAACTTAAAAACTTTGAGAGCATTATGACCTCCTCTGCTACAAGCATGGATCGACTAAAGGTGAATCTGTGGCACTTCTTGAGGTTGTTTTCATTAATTTTCTTTTATCCTCCTCTTTGTGTTTCAGAGCAAACTAAAAGGTTTGTTTTTATGTAAATGTTTCTCTTTTTTCTTTCTCTAAGATGGTTCTGTTAGATCTGAGTGGGCTGAACCCTAACCTTGCTGCTCTGAATCAAACGAGTTTCAGACTCTCCTTAAGCCCTACAGAGGAAGAGAGGTTACAGTCCCTCAACGCACAGTGGGTTCAGGTCTTCTCTCAGGCTTCAGACCGACACAGGCAAGTAAAACTTCACTGTATTAAAGCTGTTCCATTCTCAAACATTTTGATTTAACCCTGAAATACACTTGATCCCCGATATCTTAGAAAAAGGGATAGTTTACCTAAACATGAGAATTTTATTTACTCACCCTCAGGTTGTTTCAAACCCTTTCAAAAACTCTCTTGTTGTGGTCAATTGGGGAAAAAACATTTGGGTTTGGAACGACATGAGGGTGAATTTTTATTTTTGGATGAACTGTTACTTGAATTTTTATTTTTCCATAAACAAACTTTTTACACCCTAAAATAAGCTGTCACTCTGGTGAATGCCAATGCACATATCCGTCTGTAGGAAGATGTATGGAGAGCTGCTGCATGCTCAGAACTTCCAGCAGAAGTGCCAGTGCTGGATGGAGCTCCTGGACAAAATCGAGGCTGGGTCATCCAATCAGATGTCTGGAAACTGTGCTGCTGTAAGGGAGCAGCTAGCTGCACATCAGGTAGAGCATACAGTTATAAAGTTAAATCCATTAGAAAAGTATTTTCTAATACTCAGTTTCATCATGTGATGTTGCTTCATAATGACCATGCATAACATATTCGAATTAATGGGATAGTTCACCCAAAAAAACCCTGTTTTTCTGCTTACCCCCAGGGCATCCCAGATGTAGGTGATTTTGTTTCTTTAGTAGAACACAAACGAAGATTTTTTTAAGTCAAACTGTTGCAGTCTGTCAGTCTTATAGTGTAAGTGAATGGGAATCACGGCTTTGCGAGAGAAAAACATACACAAACAAAAACCAAATTAAACCCTGCGGCTCATGACGC
>JADLZN010002367.1:0-19151 GCA_018155175.1 Sinocyclocheilus anophthalmus | reverse complement strand
AAAAACATTATTTGTGTATTTGGTGTAATTAAATGTGTTTATGCGGTTTAAAGTTAAAAAAACACGTTATTTTCCATATAATGTACATTATTGTTTGTCCTCTATGCCCCGCATTTCTGCCAAGCGGTTCGCGATTTTTACAAAGCTATCGGTTCGGTCAAAAGCAGGGTTTGTGCTGTGATTGGGCAGCTATCAGTGTGTTGTGCTTGGCCTACCGAATACCTCAAGGTGAGACGGAAAGGTTACGCCCCTCCCCTTGTTGCTGCCCGTGTCCCCCCCGGGGAGCGCCGCGCCCAAAACCATTAAACCATTCACCGGGCATTTGTTGCCTCGTGGGGCCTTAATTACTGTTCTCATGACTTCTACTGTCTTTTCGCACGGCGTTGCATTGGCATCGGCGGGGTCCCCCTCAAACCTGTCTGCTTTGTGATCGCGCCAAGCCACCCCCCGTGCTTCCCCCGCCCACCCCTCGCGTTGAACCATCCGTGGCCCTCCTTCCTGCCAAGTCCTTCTTGAGTCAGAACTGCCCGGATTTTTCTAAGTTACTCTCCCAGGCTCCGTCCCCATCTCCCTCCCAATGTGCCTGCCACACTTGGATATTTGGGTTTCACCTGTCTGGAACGTGTTGAATCCCACTCACCCACCCGCTTTATTTCCCACCACTTTGCGTGTTGTCCGACAGCCGAGCGGCTGCAAAGGCTCTATACGTCCTGCCTATTGTATTATTTATTACCCACTGATTTGTGTCGTGGCACTTTTTGGCAGCCACCCCACGTAGTTCGCTTGTATATAAGACACCCGCGGCTAGCGGCACGCGCTGTGCGGGCTCGGGGCGCCAGCCGGCGGCGGATGTGAGCGGCGCAGCCGGCGGACTGATGAGGAGCGGCACGCACAGTGGGACGGGTGCGCCCGGTGCCAGCGAGCGGCGATCCACAGCACTAATTTGTTGTATTTCCTCAGCGACCAGCAGGGATCCGCTCTAGGCATGACGAAGCGGATACGTCTCTTTTTTGCCGCCCCCACCAAGTAGCCGTTGTTGTTTCACGACACACACCCGGTCTCCGGACCACGCCGGGGAACCGCGGCCCACCTACGCGGGAGCATCAAAGTTACGCCTTTTTCTCTGCGTTACAAATGGGCACACGCGCTAGTATGCCCTTTCCACATCTGGCGGTAGATATGTGGCGCAGCCAGGCGGTTAGCCCGCGCCCTTTTGGTAGGTGTGGTGCACCACTCTAATTTTTCCGATCTCTCTTGCTTTGAACTTTAGTCTACGCATCCAGTTTTTTATGCCAAAGCGTTGTAACACTCCAGCGACCCGAGAAAAGGAAACAGACGCCTGACCACCTAGACGCACTCAATCACAACGGAACAGTTGCGACGCTGAGGCAACACAAGGTTTGTTCCCCAACCTTTAGGTTTGGTTCACGGACCGAAGGTTTAACGCTGGTAGTCAGCATACTGCCTCGTTTGATTGTACCGTGACGCTCGCGTGTTATTTATTACCTTAATCAATTTCTATATCTTCTCGTACCAATAACGCAGCCGTGCGGCAACTAAATTAAAAGTTTAGTAATTATTGGTTATGTTGTGTTGCTACAACGATGTTTATTTTTCATCTTTGAACCCACCCCCCACACCCCCTTAAACTACACACAGCTATATCAAGGTCTCTATAACCCTCCACTATCCTTGACAAAAGTCACATTTCTCATACCGTGACATACAGATTTCAAGGTCCTAATGCCCACCCTAATTCCCTACCCATCTCCACTTATCACTCGTTCCCATCTACCCCCTTACAACTCCTAAACATCCTAAATCACAACAGGATCCCCAAAACAAAAATGCAGCTGGTAGAACTCACAATGAGACTAATACCCATGTTTGCTCAAACTATCCCTTTAATGTTTTGACCTAAAATTTAACACAGTATTTTACCATCAAAACTATCCTTATGACAACTTTGTTTCCCTAGAGGTGAAGTGTGAAGAAAACTGCTTGGTCCAAAATATATTCGCACCTTCTGAGCAGGACAATGAGCAAACAAAACAGCTGTTTAGCTCCAGGAAAGACTTATAATTTAAACTTAAGAGTGAGCTGGTTGTCATACTGATGTGAGTTGATGGCTATAATGAGGAATAGTCAAATTAACAGACATGCCCTTAACAACTCAGCATCTCCTGTGAGGGACTGCAGTCTAGATCACAACCTTAATTAGCACATGGGGGAAATTTAGGTCAGTTTAAGCACAGGAGCGAGGGTTTAGCCATGACTTAAGGAGGGTAATTAATTAGTCACATGCAGATACTAAACAGGCTCATTAGTGAAGTGACTGTGGGCTAAAGGACATCTGTGTGTCTGTGCATGCATTAATAGTTGTGAACATAAAGACGCAAAATAAATGAACATAATCCATGTTGTGAAATAGCTCATTTCATGGTATGTAGATGTAACAAATGCAACTCTTGTAGGACAGAAAAAACTGAATGCACATTATATATAATCTGTCAGTTTATTTCGTAAATCCATGCTCATGTCCTTATGTTTGAAAATGCTCCTCTCAACTATTGCACAGATTTAGTCTAAAATAAGAAAATATTATCTTTCAACAAGGCGATAAGAGCTGCCAGTTTAAACTGATGGGCTTTTATACTTGTTACGGGAATCTAATACATCTTCATCTCTGGCCAACTCAGACGCTATCAAGAGACGGGCCCATTTTAGGCAATTATACCGCAGCCTGCACTGATGGGGGTGATGTCGTGCAGGCACGATGAGAATGATGGGTAACTGTCAGCTGTGTGGTGAAAAATAGGATCCATATTGTATTAAAATAAATGTCTAAAGCCAGCAGAAACTCCATTTTGAAGTGACAGTTTGTTTTGTAGATGCTAGTATATGTGCAAAAAGAAAAGTAGAAAAAAGCGAAAAAGACAGACAGAAGAACGTACAGTAGTAAATCCAGGACAATGCTGCAAATCACGAACAATCTGTTCAAGTTAGAATGCTACTCTTTGTTTTCCCCACTCAGAATAAAGACTATATAGACAACAAAAATATCAGTGCATGGGAATAATGCATCATGATTCATGTGTCCAATGTCTGAGTCAGTTCATGAAATCACTAATGACCTGTGTTAATGTAATTTATGAAACAAATCTCATCAGAATAGTGTTTTTAAAACAGTAAGACATTAAACCAGTTACAATTAAAACATTAAAACTGACACTAAACCATTAACACGGGTATAGTCGCATTAATATAAGAAGAACATTAATACAGTACACTAGCACTAGGCCATTACACAACAAATCGTTCAGTTTGCTTACATAACTCATATTTTTCGTTCGAAGTCGCATTTGTCGGCTACATACATCATTAAGGCTGCATCTTTTCAGAAAAGTAACCACTGCATTCCAAAGTAAGACACTAATTCACACCAATGCAATAATTCAAAGAATAACAGCCAACTTTTTTATAATTTTTTAAAGGGATAGTTCACCATCAGTTGCTGGTCCCCATTGACTTGCATTGTTTTTTTTTTGGAGGGGGGGGTTCCATCCTATGGAAGTCAATCAATAGGGACCAGCAACTGGAGGTGAGCAAATAGCATTCGAGGTGTGAAGAAACATTTCATCGGTTGGACATATACTGAACGAATATGCCCACTGTACTAAACAAGAGTCTAAACAAGACTCCGAGAGGCACAGAATTAGACATCTTTTTGGTGAACGAAAATAATGAACAGTTATATCTAGTAGTGAACGAACTGAATGAATGAAACATCTCTTTTCGAGACCGTCAAAAAGATAGAATAGCTCACAACAAGGAAAATGAATGATTCATTAACACAAGACATTCGCTTGTAATGATGGTGAACCGACTTTAAAAGAATCGAGTCTTTAAGATGAATCAAAATCCCCAGCAACGATTGTAATCCTTTGATGCGGATGGAAAAATAAAGTTTACAGCAATACTTAATGCTTGCTGGAAATACTTCTGTTGTGTATTCATCTGTGTTAATTATCACACGTGTCCCGCATATTTTTAGTGTTTGTTTAACTTTAAAAAAAAATACTTCAAAACAAGAATAACAAATCAACACGCACTCACCACTGAATTCTTCATGGTGGATTTCACTGTAAACCCTTCCGTTTTCAGTTCTCCTTTAGCCAAAGGATGAAATGTTCGCATTTTCGTACACATTGCTAACTAAACATAGTTTCAGCTCAAAAAGAGCAATACAAATTAAAAGACTAAAACTGCTAACTCAATGGCGTCGCATTAGTTTGTCTGTTAGGGTTGCCAAGGACTCACTTAAGGACGCGCTGCGGTTGCTATGGAGGGTAAAAAGAAACCCGGATGTTCATCTTGCTATGAAAACAGCTCGCGCTTTGTAGTCGTTTATCAAACGTCATTAAAAATTAAAGCAAGATTGGAAATTATAGTGTAGCAAACTTATAATCAATATTGTAAACTAAAGCATTATGTTCCAGTGATATATGTGAGTGCATGAGGCATAGATTTTCTCAGCACATCTATCTTTTATTCAGTATAATTAGATTTAGTTTTTCCAATAAATATTTTAAGGGTTTTTGGTTTGGTTCACATTTGAAGTTTTAAAAGTAGACATGTGAGACCAGTAAAACAGCAAATAACATCTTATGTGTCTGTCCTGGGACGATTTTTAAAGGTCTAATGAGTACGGTGGTTCTCAACCTTTTTGACAATATAACTTTTGTCATTTAATTTAACTATAAAATGCAGTCACACATATGCTTCTTTGATACTTAATGAAAAATATTTTTGACGTTAACATAAACAAAATAACAGTTTTTTTTTTACACATGACATTTTTGTTCTATACCCTAAGGGGGGGGTGGTGGGGGGGGGGGCATTCATTGCATTGCATTGCATGTTTGTTTCTTTTTTTTTATTTGTTTGTTGTTGTTTACATTTGAAGTTAGATTCTAAAATAAATTATTTAAATTACATTTCGTACTATTAAAATCTCAGCATTTATTTAAATATTATTTTTAAAAGTAATACTATAACAAATCAATATAAATATTAATTGAAATAATTGTTGTTCATCTTTTGGCCCACTTTAAAGTTTCCTGACGCCTCTCTCTAGTGGATCTCAGGTTGAGAGCTGATGTATTCGCCCTAGGGCCTCCCTCATCACAAGGCCTGGGAAAAAAACATTCCCAGTTGCCCCGCCTCATTGATGGCACCGTGTCCGTCCTGCATCATGTGCTTAAGCAGTGATGCTGTGCCCCCCTAAACAGGGGGGGTTTTTTGTGTTAACTAGCACATTGTCTGCTAAATCTAGAGAGAATTTGACTGCACTAAATCATTCCACTATAAGAGTTTGGCACTTTTAATCTCTGGTGTGTCTTTGCCTCCGGACTCTTCGCAACAGTAGGCTACAGTAATTAATCTTCAGAGTGGTGTGCAAGCAGTTTCTCTGAAAACTCCTATTTGGTTTTTATAACTCCACCGAGAAAGGAAATGCCATGTATGTGTGTGTTTGAGGGGAAATATTTGCAATGTTATACTCCTATTACAACCATTTGTAACATTTTTTAATGTAAAACCCGTTTACAAGGCAATCTCATGCTAACAGAACCTATAGTAACCATATCAATTAACTCTCTTATTTATAGTTATCTGCCATATTTGTTTGCCTGTCTCATCAAAATGACACATACTGGACAGTTTCACATATTTTTACTGTTATCATGCTGTTTTTCCATATGACATCGCTAAAAGAATTGCCCCTAGACACAAACCATTAGATGCTGAGTGCGTGGGCCTCATTTATGCCATTCTCATGGCACTAATGATGTGTATGTGCGCAAGACCCTTTTTGATGTGCCAAGGTCTCAGTCCCACTGCCTCCACCGCACACACATGATATGTGTGTAATGAGTAAACAGCAGACCTTCATCTTCATCATCACGGCCTCCGCTCGCGTTTGATGTGTGTCTCATTTGGCCGTTTCTCTCTGGGCTTATGTGGCATCCACTGACACAGGCAGAAATTAGACAGCGATCAACAGAAAGTTTGGTGCTGCAGGACCATTAACAGGGGAAAATGCACGCCTCGGAGTAACAGAAGCAGGAACCGGGCTGAACACACACACAGTAAAACCGACAGGACTCATCGGATATGCCAATCAGCATCCCCCAAACGGCCCATTAGGGCTGCGGGTTCGAATTTCTCTGCAGGACAGCCGCAGATGACACATCAGCAACTTGACTCTGTCAGGAAGTAAAACTGTGCGACTGTAATGAAGAGAAAACAAGATGGTAAACAATGCATCTGAGAGTACATTTCTGTATTGCATTATGAAAAGTCATCAGCATAAGAGTTTACTTCAGATTCACAGTGCACCGAGCAATACCCTCTCATGTTCAGTTTTATTGTTTGTGTACTTGTCTTCTCCTTTCCGCTTGCTTGGGTTGCTGTTTTGTGAGAGTATGCTTATAATTCAGGAGCTCAAAAGTAGTTGTGCATCAAGAATATCTGGTGAATATCTGCAATAGTGTGTAGCGTTTGGACCAATCAGACACACAATTATTCATTATATTTAATGAATAATCCAGCAAACACCCTTACCCAGAAAGCAAACTATCTGTTAGAGTTCTGTGGACAACCCCAAAGAGGAATTAACACCCCAAAAAAGCAGAACAGGCCTCTGGTTACCATGGCAAGCAATGACAAATCATCTGATAACACTGGTTATATTGCTCAAAGGAATGCAAGAGAGAAACTCTTGCTGCATTTTCCATAGGAAGAGACACAATGCACAATAAAAATGGACTCTTCTCTAATTAATTCATAGGAAAACTTCGATACCTTCCTATCATGCCATCTCCAGCATTGTGTATTTTGTTACTGTTCTTGTATATTGTCTTTTGTATTGTATACTGTTTTTTGCATGCTTATGATAGAATCCTTAGTTAATATAACCTCACCTATAGTGAATATAGTATCTACGAATTCGTATTTTCATTATCTAAGTGAAGTGAAGTGACATGTGGCCAAGTATGGTGACCCATACTAGGAATTAGTGCTCTGCATTTATCCCATCCAAAGTGCACACACACAGCAGTGAACACACACACCGTAAACACACACCCAGAGCAGTTTTTTGTTGCGGCACCCGGGGAGCAGTTGGGGGTTCTGTGCCTTGCTCAAGAGCACCTCAGTCGTGGTAGTTGGGGGTTCAGTGCCTTGCTCAAGAGCACCTCAGTCGTGGTATTGAAGGTGGGAGAGAGCGCATTCACTCCCCCCACCTACAATCCCTGCTGGTACGAGAATCGAACCCGCAACCTTTGGGTTACGTGTCCGACTCTCTAACCATTAGGCCACGACTTCCCCACGGCTTCGGATAGGGATTCTCTGATGTCTATCATAGACTCCGAGATTCAAGGTTCCTAAAAGAGAGTGTATATCATATGTTGATAGCTATGCAACATATTAGTGTTTTATGAATCTTTAATAGCTTTGCATCAACACCTAATCCAGTTCCATATGCAAAATACCATGCTCAAAGGCAAAGAGTAAACTTTCCTTCCAAAAGTTTAAGCTCAGTGACCCCCCAGAGGTGTGACCTCCACAGAAGTTTAAAGGCCTCATCAGTGACCCGCCTCTCTCTTCTCTCATCACCTTTCCGTCTTCCGCTTCGTCTAAGTCCCGCCGCAGCCGCACCTGGCAGGCCTGGCATGTCCTCACTCTTCACCTGGGAGAAAACTTTCCCAAGCACCACCGAGTCAGAATAACATCTTTGGAGTTCATCAACCTTCAAACCATCAAGACTTTCATCTGAGACTGCATCCAGACACTCATTCAACAGCCAAGGCAATGCAAGTATCGTACATTTAACTAAACGAAACAGAGGTTTAGTATAAGCTGTAGACCTTGTTGTAAAAGGGTGCTGATGGTTTGACTCAGGTGGTTAACTTGCCTCCTTTTCATAGCTTCATTCCCTGTTTCTCTAACAGTTTCATTCATTCAGTCTCATTTGCCCTTTCCCCATGTATGAGTGATTGTGTGTGTGTTTGTTTGTTAGACTAGTTATGTGTTAGTGTTTAGTTAATAAAACTTGTGTGCACAAATTATATGAGTGTCTGATTCTGTCACTGCTTGTAAATCGATGTCCCTTTTATGATTCGAACTAGTTACATGCTCTAATGCATTAATACTGTAAGAAAGTTATTTTCTCTGGCCACAAAAATAACATTTCTTAGAGTTTATATGAAATTACACAATGTTCGCTGGACGAACAGATTAGTTGATTGTAATATTAATTCTGCTACAGTTACTACTACTGGCAGCGGATATAAATAATTGTAATTAATTGTCATTAATTGTAATTATTTAAATACATTTCCCTTTTGAGCTAATTTGCTACAAGTGCATGATCGAATTCCAGAGAGCTAAGAGTACAAAATAAATAAATTTAAACATATATTCAAATGGATTTACACACATCATCATTCAAATCTGTAATCTGTAAAAAAAATTATATTTTAAAATTTTTTTAAATATTTTTCTCTTATGCTCACAAAGGTTGAATTTATTTGGTCAAAAAACAGTAAAACCTGTAATATTCTGAAATATCACAATGTTATATTAATCGCTCTTAAGGCTGCATAGAATCTTTCTGAATTATAAAAGCTATTTTAAGTCGGTCTCCTGTAGGATATCAGACCGCACAGACAGGTAAGCAACCTAATTTAATAAAGAACAGTTGAAACACGAGGAGCCCAAATTCCACAGAGGCCCAAGACACAGGATGTCGTAAATCAGATCCTGGCCCCACAAGCCGGAACCAACCAGCAGCTTTGAGTAGCTCACAGCATTTAAACAAAAGAACACTTATTGACAATTCCAAGGAGATTGTCAATTTTGGGGCAAGTTATTAAGATTAATGGTCAAAAGAGATGCATAGCGTGACCATCAAATGGAAATGTGATAGTGATCACAAGCTCTTTGGATTGACTCCCGCCACTTAGGAGACAAAGAACAAACAGGTTCCTTACCGACCTTTTAACCTCTGGTCTTCACAGAATATGTCCTCATCCACAGAAGGCTACAGAAACTGCCTTTCCATGCACCTAAATGACACTAAAAGGACTTGTTGTGAGCAACTAATCATTTCTATGCATAACTCCATATCATGTATGTAACCCACATGTGACTTATCAGGTCTTAATCATTTATTGTGTATGTATTTTGAATAACTACTGAATAGTTTAAGAATTGCTATTCATGATTAGTATGTGTGTGTTTGAATCTTCATACTTGAAACGTTTCTTCCAATAAATTCTTTGTCAAATGTATCATATTCATGTTATAGAAATCATGTCCAAAATTATACACTGCAAGAGCGGGAAAAACGCGGACCATGTGACTGATAAGATAACATTTGATTTATTGAATGGGGAGGAGAAATATACAACACCCCGAGCAAAGACGACATCTAATTGGTCAAAACACCATTTGGGGTGTGTTAAACAGCCCGGTTTAAATACTCAGGACACCATCAAAACTTTGCTTTTTGTGTCTAGCTTTTAGCTTTTCGCTTTTAGTCGTGCTTTTCAGTATCGCTTCTTAGCGCTTTTTGAGCGTGCTCTGGCTTACACGCCATCTCCTCCAAAACCATGAGGAGAAACGCCACCTGGTCTCATCAAACTTTACTTCTATTTCTATTTCTTTAGTTTATTTTATTTTCCGTTGAGAGTTTCGTGTTTTGAGTTAAGTTTGCCTAACGCCGCATCTCCCAGAAGAGTGCTGTTTAAACTTCAACTGCAGACCACAGCTCCGCGTCGCCAGCCAACGCCACTGGCTTCCCAAGACTGAACCTCCAGCCAATCAGAAAAGCGGGAAACCCCTTTCGGCAACCAGACAAGGAAGGGAACCCCGCACACGCAAGTACCTCCAGATCCTAGCTGAACTGGTGCATTTAATATAAATTTTAACCTAATTGAGGAACTCAATGCGAGGGTTAATTAAGTGATTGATGGTTGTTCAGATCTATGCAATTGCACATATTATTTCCTCACTTTCTCTCTTTCTGCAAACTTGTGTGAATGCGTGTGTTCATGTGTTAGATTAGTTTATATGTCTTAGATTTATCCAATAAAGCCTTATTTATATTGAAAAGAGAAGTATCTTGTGTTTTGTGCTCACAAGTTAATGTCTTAAACTGCCGATCTTGTTACTGTGCTAATTAATAGTGTTTTCACTATATTTTGGATATAAATATCCATTGCAGAATTGATGTCATACGGCTCGTTCACTGAATCGCTGGCCGTCTCAGTGATCAGCCGTAAAACAGTGATTCTGTCCAAATTCCCTTACATATTATTGGTGGAGTTCCCTATAAAATCTTAAATGATTCCCTTTGAGCTAAATTATTGACCTGTATCCCTTACAAGCTCCTCATTTAAGGCAGTGAAAAACAACACACTCTTAGATAATATTCCAAAGATCAGATCCATACAACAATCAATACCCTGCAGGGACATATTGAGGACTTGTAATTTGTTTTGTTTTCTGTTGTTGTCATCCACGGTTGGCCTGTTTTAATCTTTTGTGGTGATTATTTACTCATTCTGTTTGAATCCAGTCTCTGATCCGACTGACTGCCCCTTTTGACTTTTTTCATTTGCCTGAGAATTATTAACTGAGCTTAATCTTAATGCCATAGAATAAAACTCTAATTTAGACAGGATTTTCTTAATCAGATGGGGCTACTTTCTTTAATCAATGAATCCCAGAGAAAAATGCTTAAAACAGCATCTGAAATCATCTATTTTAGCCTATTCTCACTCTCAAATGCAATTTCATTATTTTGCTGCCTGTTTCTATATCTAAAGTCAACATGAATTTCCATTTGCAACCCATTGTACTTTCATAATATAATGAATAAATGAAACAGGATATCCAATGAAAAATAAAGTAGAATAAGACGATGTTGTCCATCTGGAATTGACTGGATGGTGAAATTTGGATATCACATATTAAAATTTGCCAAAACAATGCCTACACAGCTATCTGGTTTTAGCCTTCATGGCCTTTATGTAAGCGGCAAAGGAATGTTGTTACAGAGGAACAACAAGTTATTGCATTTTGACAAAGATTAGAAGGCAAACGATTTCGTGTGCAAATTCCAGTCATTCCAATAGGAAACCATCCGATTGGGAGTTTTGCATGAGGGCGCATTTTGGTAACATGACCAACAAACACCTGCTTGGTTTTAAAGTGACGTCTGTGTGAGCGGTGCTTCATAAATCTCTAAGCTATTGACAATAGACAACAGACTTTCAGACCAAATTGTGACCACACGATAAGTAAATATTGTCAGTTTTGATTCATATTGACTATAAAGGGGGATATATTACCTGGTGAATTTCACTTTTGGACAGATTGTGGAGGTCTTTAGTGGGGTCTGCTATATTATTTCACTGATCTACATGGCAATAGGCCATTTTCAGGAGATCAAATGGGCCTCCACACATATTATGTTCCCTTGGTGACTTTATGCACTTCACTAGTATCACCTTACTGTGGGAGTACACACATATTTTAGAAACATCTAGCTTTAAATTAAGACCAAAAAGTGATGCAAAAAATCTCGATCGACTAGCAATGCATCTCTCTCCTCTCTCTCTCTCTCTCTCTCTCTCTCCTCTCTCTCATCTCTCTCTGTCTCTCTCTCTCTCTCCTCTCCCTCTCTCTTCTCTCCCTCTCTCTCTCTCTCTCTCCCGCTCTCTCTCTCCTCTCTCTCTCTCTCCGAATGGCATTTAAGTAAATACTATTAGCACCTCCTTGCATCAAACACAGCAGACGCTCTCAGCCCAGCCCACAGTTGATAATGATTTACATAATGGAATCAAAGACTTACACAAGCTGAAGCTGCTCGTAGCTGTATACTTTCAAGCAGTAGTTTTCATTTGCGCAGTCACATATCAGTTTTAGACAGATTGAACAAACAGTTTTATCACAATAATTTTTCTTATTACCAAACACGCACATACATCTCTGACTCAAGCTGAATCCATGTTGTCCCTGCTCAGGCCCATGGCTGAGATGAATTGTAACTCTATCTGGAGAGATGCTTCACACTTGAAGTCAGCTCAGGGGTTTATAGGGGTCTGTTCTCCAGAAAACCAGAAAAAAATATTTCTCTCTGTTATAGCAGCTTTGCAGAAATATACTATAATATATAAGTTGCTTATACCTCAAATGACCTCAACATAAAATATATTTACCTCAGTTTGTAATAGCATGTCATGAAAAGCATTAAGAGTATTAAAAATGTTAATAAAATTATTATTACTGTAACAAAGTTCGTAGATCGGGAAGAAGGAGGCGGGAACCGGCGAACATTTAAACATAAAACTTTAATAAACAAATAAACGAACACAAAATGAAAGTAAAAGCGGCAGCCCCTCACAGACGACTGCCACATAAAACATAATAAAACAACAACATAAATAGTCCAGTCCTGGTCCTCTCTCGTCTTTCACTGTCGTAGCTACTCCTTTTATCCTTCTGGAGCTCCTCATGGGACTCGAGACCGGTGAGTGGCGCAGGTGTCACTCATTGGCTGCATGTGCAGTAAACCTTGGTAGGACAATCTGACGAGTAGGATAAAATGTCAGGACACCGGCCTTGCTCCACTCCCACGGCTCTCGGCCCACCCCACTCGTCACATATACATATAATTATAAAGAGTTTGAGTTATCAGAAGATTAGAAAGATCAAGCTGAGGATGCTCGTAGATTTTTTTTTTAAATTTATGTTCTGCAATTTTATTGTTAATATATTTGTATAATGTTTCTTAAAAGTTTGGGGTCAGTATGATTATTAATACTTTTTTAATAAATAATACTTTTATTTATTTAGCAGGGATGCATTAAATTTATCAAAAATTTCAAATAACAAATACTATTTCAAATAAATGTTATTTTGAACTTTCTATTCATAAAGAATCCTGAAGAATGTATAACATTTCCACAAAAATATCAGCATCAGAACTATTTCCACCTGTGATCATAATAATACATGCTACTTGAGTACCAAATCAGCATATTAGAATGAAGACCGTAGTAATGGCTGCTTAAAATTCAGTTTAAATTGCATTCTAAAAAAAAATTCTAACTTCTAAACATCTATGTAGGTATCTGTATATATACATACAGTGGGTACGGAAAGTATTCAGACCCCCTTAAATTTTTCACTCTTTGTTTATATTGCAGCCATTTGCTAAAATAATTTAAGTTAATATTTTCCTCATTAATGTACACACAGCACTCCATTTTGACAGAAAAACACAGAATTGTTGACAGTTTTGCAATTTATTAAAAAAGAAAAACTGAAATATCCCATTCAAGAACAGTCACAGAGTTGTTGTGAAGCCACTCCTCGTTATTTTAGCTGTGTGCTAGGGTCATTGTCTTGTTGGAAGGTAAACCTTCGGCCCAGTCTGAGGTCCTGAGCACTCTGGAGAAGGTTTTCGTCCAGGATATCCCTGTACTTGGCCGCATTCATCTTTCCCTCGTTGCAACCAGTCGTCCGGCCCTGCAGCTGAAAAACCCCCACAGCATGATGCTGCCACCACCATGCTTCACTTTTGGGACTGTATTGGACAGGTGATGAGCAGTGCCTGTTTTTCTCCACACATACCGCTTAGAATTAGGCCAAAAAGTTCTATCTTGGTCTCATCATACCAGAGAATCTTATTTCTCACCATCTTGGAGTCCTTGGTGTTTTTTAGCAAACTCCATGCGGGTTTTCATGTGTCTTGCACTGAGGAGAGTTTTCTGTCGGGCCACTCTGCCATAAAGCTCCCACTGGTGGAGGGCTGCAGTGATGGTTGACTTTGACTTTCTACAACTTTCTCCCATCTCCCGACTGCATCTCTGAGCTCAGCCACAGTGATCTTTGGGTTCCTCTTTACCTCTCTCACCAAGGCTCTTCTCCCCCCGATAGCTCAGTTTGGCCAGACTGCCAGCTCTAGGAAGGGTTCTGGTCGTCCCAAAACGTCTTCCATTTATGGATTATGGAGGTCACTGTGCTCTTAGGAACCTTAAGTGTAGCAGAATTTTTTTTGTAACCTTGGCTATATCTGTGCCTTGCCACAATTCTGTCTGTGAGCTCTTCGGGCAGTTCCTTTGACCTTATGATTCTCATTTTCTCTGACATGCACTGTGATCTGTAAGGTCTTATATAGACAGGTGTGTGGCTTTCCTAATCAAGTCCAATCTGTATAATCAAACTCAGCTGGACTCAAATGAAGGTGTAGAACCATCTCAAGGATGATCAGAAGAAATGGACAGCACCTGAGTTAAATATATGATTGTCACAGCAAAGGGTCTGAATACTTAGGACCACGTGATATTTCAGTTTTTCTTGTTTTTAATAAATCTGCAAAAATGTCACCAATTCTGTGTTTTTTCTGTCAATATGGGGTGCTGTGTGTACATTAATTGGGGGAAAAAAATTAACTTAAATGATTTTAGCAAATGGCTGCAACATAATAAAGAGTGAAAAATTTAAGGGTGTCTGAATACTTTCCGTACCCACTGTAATATGTGTGTTTGGTGTGTGTGTGGGTGTGTGTGGTATTTCATAATGAAGTTAGCCACAACACTGCATGATAAACAAAAATGACATCAGAAGGAGATTGGTCATGGGATGTTGTATAGCAACTTTGTTAATAAACACCAGCTGCTTTGTAATGCGCAACCTCATTATCACATCACAGTCAAGTTGACAAGTTTAATAGATCAAGGTCCTTGCTAGTGCCAGTTCTTGTTCACAATCTACTCATTCACATAGGGAGCCAGAGAGATGCAGCTGGACAGCAGATGAATGTGAAGGGAGAGGGTGGAGTGAGCAGTGTTGGGGAAAGTTACTTTTAAAAGTAATGCATTACAATATTGCGTTACTCCATAAAAAAGTAACTAATTACGGTACTTAGTTACTTTTATTGAAAGTAATGTGTTACGTTACTTTTGCGCTACTTTTTAAATCTGGACAGGGCTTGCTTGTTTGTTTTTAAAATAAAAAAGTTATATTTTTGGCAAATATAAAAGCCTTTTCACACCAAAAGTGAAATGAATAAGCCTCAGGCTGAAGGAAAAGTAAATTTACGTCCGTACAGTAGAATGCAGAAGAAGAAATTTCAACACACTTCAGCAATAAAAAAGACATGCAAATGTTTGTCTAGAATAATTTTTGATTATTAATATGGTTGAACTGGATCATCGAAGGTCAGAGGCAAAGACATTGGTTAATAGAATGGGAATAAATACAAAAAGGATATTTGTGTTGTATAAAATTTAATTATTGCAGGTTTGCGTCATATTCTGAGTTGCATTATTTTTATTCATTTTGAGGAATACTGAATCTGTGTTTTTTTAGTGAGTGAGATGAATTAATGCATATTCATATTTATTTTAGAACTACAGTAACATCTTCTGATTTCTCTCAACATGGGGACAGGAGAGCTGTCAATCAATAAATTGGAAAAAAAGTAACTTGCTTTACTTATTTGAAAAAGACGGGGCTTGGGTAGGGAAAAAAATAGGGGATGGGGCCTGCCGATATTCTCTTGTAAATTAAAAAGTATTGCGTTACTTTACTAGTTACTTGAAAAAAGTCATCTGATTACGTACGCGCATTTACTGACTATATTCCCCCAACACTGGGAGTGAGAAAGGGCAGAAATGGTCAGCTATCTGAGCTAATATTTCAGCTGCCAGTGGTGGGTGAGTGAGACCAAACACACGAAGAGAGAAAGAAAATCTTTATATAAAAGGCACTCTTGTAGGGTTGAACGATTATTGGGAAATAATTCGAAGGTGCAATTTCTGAATCTCTAACCGATGTAATTTGTCCCCTGTGATATTTCGTTTTTCAATTCTGGTAATTACTTGACCCCTTAAAAACATACTACTGGTGTTTCATCGCTAGAAGATGGTTAGACTGCTGCGTCAATCATCTCTTGCAGCGTCTCGCACTTGAAAGCTAGTCGAGATGCGTGCAGCATAATTGTGGGTCAAGCGTCTCATTCCCCCTTTCAGGGAACCATGGTTACATACGTAACTGGAGACGTCTTACATTAAAACTGAAATGTGACTTTTTTTCATGAGATGTTTTCCTTTTTAAGCAATGTGTGACTTTTCATTTCAAAATATTCAATAAATAACCATAAATAGTTCGTGTTTCCTTCAGTTATTTTAAAATCACAAAGAAAAGACATGCACTCTTTTATTAGAAAAAAATTATCCCACCTTGCCAACGAACAAAACAATTAAAAATAAACAAATAAATAAAAATAATCATTCAATAATCATAACCGAGGTAAAATTTTCAATTAATCGAAATTTAGATTTTAGGTAAAATCATCCAGCCCTACTCTTAGGTCACGTCCAGATATAGGAATGTCCAGAATCTTCCCTTTATTCTGACCTCTGACCTATGCTGTCCTATTTCCTATGGAAAAAGAAAGAATTTAACCTTTGTTCTTCACTTCACCTGAATGCTCCTGACAAAAAGGCACATATGACCTTTACTGTCTCCACAACCTCCGTATTGTCTCATTTGACACACACAGGAAATGTGATCATGAAAAATCAAGGTATGACCTTGGCACTATACTCATGTAAAACACACAGATACACATACAGTAGGGCATTAAAAGGCTGAATATGTGAGCCGAGTGCAACAGATCAATGAGTCATGAAATAAAATAATGCAGCCCCTCACACAAGCCCCCAGAGAATCTCTACTGAAAGACAAACTGTAGTTTGTTTCAGTCAGTTTCATGACAAAACCTCATAGAGCCGAGAGGCTGCGTCAGATCACAACAGGATTCTAATTTCAACCCCAGGCAGGGAAAGAAAGAGAAAGAGCGTCTCAGAATTCAGGCTCTGCATCAGCTTTCTCAGCATACAGTGCTTAGAGGGGGAAAAGTGTTGCCCTGGAAACCACGGGGGAAAATATGTATATATATATTTTTTTTTTCCCCATACAGTTTACCATGTTGACACAGAATGGTCTCACTCTCTAGGTTACAGATCAGATTGTGGCCGGTTTTGACAAAAGGTCACAGGGCCATGTTCAAAATGTTCTTATGTAAGTTACACAAACATTTGTATGTGGAATAAAATGCTCAGCGAGACTGGAAATATCACATTTGTGCATGTTTATGTGTTTTTACTGTGTGTGTCAGGCCGCTGTGTGTGTGTTTTAGCTGTTGTTCCTGGGCTCTCAGCCAGCTCACTCAGAGACAGCTCCCCTGGCTCAGTCTTTCTCCCGGGAGATTGTGTCTCTCTGTCCCTCTTGGCAGAATGGACAGTTCACTCCTATAAACCCACACAAGAGAATTCTGTCATTTGTGTGTGTGTGTGTGTGTGTTGTGTGTCTGTGTGTTGTGTGTGTGTGCATGCGTGTGTGCGTGCGTGTGTGTCTCCTTTTGAGGCAATGAGCTAATTAGAAATTTAGCTGATAATTAGTTTTCATTGGTTTAGTGCAGTTGCACAGAAATTATACAGAACACCTTTGAGTTCTAAAACTGAACTAAAACAAACTAAATCTAATAAAATGTTCGGTATTTATTAAAATAAAGCTTAAATAAAATATAAATAATAGATGAAAAACTAAATGAAATAACAATGCACACACAAAATTGCTGAAATGTACTAAATTGAAAAGAAACTGAAAATTAAAATACCAACTCATTTAAAATATAAATACTGTATAGTCGACAAATAATAGAAATTACACGGGGGGGGGGGGTGAGGAAGGGGGGGGGGGGGGGGGTGACTAGAACTTTCTCGAAGCTGTTAGTCTGTTCTCAGAGATTTTTCGTGATTCTTTCTGGAGGTTACATAGTTAGGCCAGTAGGTGGCAACAAGTGACTGTATTAAGAATGAGATATTAAATCAAACTATTCAAACGATTCTTCAAACAATCTCATTCATTCAGGAACTTAATATATGACTTTATAAAGAGTGACTCATTAAATTATTCACCCAGCCCATTAGTTCTAAAGCTGATTAAATCATATTTCTAGTTCTAAAGCTGAATAAAACATGTGACTGTTTTATGAGTGATGCATTTAAACATTCACTCAACAAATTTATTCAAAAGCTGATTCATTCAGGAACGAAACAGCACCAATGTGTCATTTAGATTCTTGTAATAATAATTCTGCTTTGAATAAATGTAATAAAAAAGTGAACTATTTTCTACGGTGGAAGAAACATAGACAAAGTAACTGGCAATATTCTATCAAAAATGTAAATTACTCATATTGTTTATTGAATTGCTGTATAAAAACAATATCCCACTTACAAAAATCGGTCTAAAAATTGGCTGTGATTGCTTGCAGTAAATTGTGCTCATTTAACAAATCAATTCTTGCTCTATTTGTTTTCCCTGTTTGAATATTCATTTATAATAGTCACTAAACAGCAGACGCCAAGAATTCACTGACAGGCTGTTTCAGGGTGAATAAGACCAAATAATGGATCCCAACAGGATTTTCTCCAGCAAACTGCGTAAGAAGACAGAGGACAGAAGAGTGAGAGAGAGAGAGAGAGGGAGCGAGGGAAAGATAAAGGAGCTCCTTGCAGATTTGCTGCCTTCTGTACTGGAGCTTGAATGTACTGGCATTACCCTCACCGGTAGTGAGGATAAACCTACTGTATTATACCCGTGCCACACACAATCATTTCAGAGCCTGCCTGATTCCACAAGTCTTGACGGCACTTTTGCACAGATCTGGCTACATGCACTATGCATTAGACCAGGGGTGCCCAACCCTGCTCCTTGCGATCGACTGTCCTGCAAAGTTTAGCTCCAACTCTAATCAAAGACGCCTGCCTTTACTTTTAAGTGATCCTGAAGACCCTAATTAATTGCTTCAGGTGTGTTTGATTAGGGTTATAGCTAAACTCTTTAGGACACGATCGCCAGGAGCAGGTTGGGCACCCCTTTGATTAGACGATCCCTTTAGTAAACTGGTCAGAAAAACACCACAAAACACACAAATGGAAGAACAGACAGGATAGTGGTACAACGGGGGGGGGGGGGGGGGGGGGGGGGGGTGGCTACCACGATTA
>JADLZN010002366.1:0-18532 GCA_018155175.1 Sinocyclocheilus anophthalmus | reverse complement strand
CCTCAGCCACTAGTATCAAAGTATACAGTTGTAATTGCTGTGTAAATGCATTTATTCCACCTCTAAGCTGCATTAAACAGTGTTTAAAGACACTTAAATGCCACTTCAGAAGCGCTTCTGTGCAGTGTAAATATGGCCACCGAGGGAACAGACTTTCATTGAGAGGGACTTCGGTGATAATAAGCATAAGCATAAAAATACCACTGAAAATTGTATGTTTACTTTTTAGTTTTGAATTAAATGTTTATTTGGAGTTGACATTACCATCCACCAGCCCATTACAATACATTATGGGATTGTATTCAATATATTTTGGACAAGCGTTCACGTCGCAACTGCGCCTGTGGTGCGTTATAATGCTGCATTGAAAAAGAGCTTGCAAATGTCTTGGAAACAAATCTTGAAAATGTAAATGATCTGCATGTTGGATGGAAGCAGTTTGGAAGCTGTTGTAAATTACACGCATGAGCCCAACTCAATATTTGTTTCTGCCTTATGTGTATTATTTGTTTTGGCGTTTTTTGTTTATCCCAAATGTGTTTCTTTGAACAGGAATTCGTTTCATCTTTTTATATTAAACTAATTATTCTAAATTAATTATTAAACAACGACAGAGCAGAGAAAGTGAGTCACTAACAAAAACATGCCATGGTAGTAGAATTTTTTTGGACTGTACATGGCATAGTATGATTTTAATACCCTGATAATCCCGTATTTTTTGCAATACCTCGAGACCTATTTGTAAAGTTTTATTTTATTTTATTTCATTTTATTTTTATATTAATTTAAACAATTATTATCAAACAATCATATTCATTTAGTAACATAAATATATATTAGTGTAGACTATATCTTTAGAGTTTGTATAATCATTATCTCTTGTCGATACCCCTGCATTTGCACCTGCCGTGTTTTCCTGCGTAAAAATAAGGGTCGTTTTTGGCTTTGGAGCAGAAGGGCTTATTGAAAAATGCAAATTCATTTTATGCCAGCAGGCATAACCGCAGTAAATAAAGCAGCGCTGCACCTGACTTTGAAACTTGCAGCGCTCATATAAATAATAGCATTTTGAAGCTGCTTGCTGTAGGTTGCCAAGTTGAGGGGACAAATGGGTTGAAATTTGTATGCGTCGATCGTTTGAGAAAGATGCGTTTCATACAAGATCTAGCAACCGGACAACCTTGGAATTTGGGTTGACAGGTATGCATCACTAAATTAGCTCAATTAACCTTAAAACTTGAGATGAAATCTTGAGATGTGTTGAGATGAAATGTTGTGCCATGTATGGTTTAAAAATCAATAGAACCCTATATATCAAACTACTTTATTATCTGACACCATCACTGTGTAGGTTACATTTTGTGCGGAACTCACAATCCACATTCTGCTTGATGCAGCGGAAAATCAGGCCGGCTCATGCAGGAGTGCCGTGATTTCAGATTTCGGAATGTTCTGGAGGGACAACAAATAAATCCAACAAAATCTCACCATCATCTGACCGTTCAAAAAAATCCTTAATTCTTCCCAGATGGATCTCAACCAAGAGAACTTCATGCCAGACTGATCCAAGACCAGCGTCACTCCACCAGATCCCCTGAGAACTGATCTAAGACCAGGACAAAGTCCATCAATAACTCACGAGACACCGGGTCAGTGAGCAGAAGCCCTCGATTCCGTTTCAAAGAGTGACATTTCTCAAGGTTAATTGGATTGGAAATGTCAGACGGCCATGGCTCTGGGAAGCTGCGTGTTGTTTCGTGGTTTTTAATGTGTTTGCGGTTTGATGTGTAGCTCACCTGAATGCCAGTGACACCACTGCATGTTTATTAAGACAGATTTGAGACATTAAGACACAGAACCTACCTGTTTGTGCAATTTGCAAGGGAAAATCTGCGACAAGCCCACCAGGGACTTCCCACCAGGGGCAGACAGCCGCAGGCCGTCGCCGGCCGCGACGCAGACCCCCGCAATATAATAAACCTGGAATGTGCCAGTTAGGCTTACTTCTGAAAATACCATTTTAAGATAGCCTAACAACCTCCCATTTACATATGCTAATTTACCACATGCTCTGTGAACACAACAGCGTGACAACGAGGCCTGAACACTTGTCACCCGATCACGTTCATAACCTCATTTACATATAAAGGACTCTAATATGAGATCGAAAGACTATCTCTCAACCGTCTCCTTCTTCGTCATCTCCCCTTCTACTGTCGTCTTCGCTACAACTTCTCCTCGATCTTTTAGCTAAGTCGCGCTGATTTTTAAGCTGCATTATTCATAAGCACTGTTGCGGCTTTGTTAGGCTAGTCCGAAGTTAAGCCCAATACCAGAATACACTTCTCAGAAGATTCTGGCAATGTTATTAGCAAGATGTTCTTCCAGTACTGGTTATTCATTATTATTTATCTGGCCTTAAACTATTTCAAACTGTTCTTCTACAATGTTCTATTTGGCTATTTTTAATGCTACTACTTGTCACAAGTAACATTCCCATAATGTTTGCAAATGATAAAATGGAATGTTTCGTTTACCTTGATAACCAAGAAAACCCCTTACAATCCTGACTCATTTCCTGGCGACATTTGCCATGCGCGGTTCCCGACTCACATAATTGTTTTAAAGCGTCAGCTAATGATGCTGTTTTCAATTTGTCCTTTCCTCTTTGGAGGTGTTACCCCTGCTTGTGCAGTAGATAAGATCCCTGTAATGTGCAAAGACTAAGTCTCAAAACCAAGATATATCTTTCTACTCAAGTTAAGACCTATCTGCCCAAGCCCCCCTAAAACGCCCATCGTTCTAACTAACCTCCCCCCACATATCTTACCCTTCACTTTTGGAAATATTAGCATACTGCACCCAAATGTCACAGCAAAGAAATAAGTCTGTGGTTTCAGTAACAGCATTTAGTGTTGAAGCAGCATGTCAGGGAGAATTTGTGTGTTTCTAGGCGAAAGCAAAAGTTCTTTATTTGGCCTTCCGAAAGTAGATTGATTTGGGAATCTTTAAGATTACTTACAATAGAACAGCATTGCATTTTATGGACGACCGTTTCGTGACCCTAGGAGAGGAGGTCATTCGGACTTTGCTATGACACTCTGGCGCTTCTGAATCAGCCCTGTTTTGTTATGAGTTTAAGTATTTGCTATTGACTGTACAAATGCGAGTTTTGCGCATCGTGTGTGTGCGCGCGCGCGTGTGTGTGTGTGTGAGAGAGAAAGAGGTGAGAGAGAGCGTGTCACATCACAGTAGAGTCAGCTGTCTTAACCGTGGCTTATGTACTGCATCATTACTGTGTCTGTTCCACTTTAGGGCTTGAACTGATGGTAAAACTAATGACGTTATTTACTGTCTTTACATTTATTTTGAAAGATGAAGCTGCGATTATGGTAAGGGGCGTTACATTTCCGACGAGTGCTTGCGGTGTTCGGCCAATCACAATGCACTGGGTCAGCTGCCAATCAGAGCAGACTGCGCTTGTCCGGAGGGGGCTTTGTAGAAAACAAAGCGTTTGAGATAGGCTGGGCATAGAAGACCTACAATAATGTACAGTATTTGAAAAATAAAGGGTTTTTGAACATTAAAGCGTCAACATATTCTGTTACACCAAATAGCATCATATGACCCCTTTAATAGCATCATATGACCCCTTTAATAGCTAATTGTGTCGACTGATTTTTCTATTGGCTTTTTGGAATATTGCAGAAAATGAGCTCAGTGACCAGCAAAAGTCTTACATTTTTTATATTTTAAACTTTTATGAATTCTGAAACCTATATACAATCAGCAGAACTACAGCAAACTACACACCGATCACACGACTCCAACGTCACCACTACAAGCATCAACGACTCTTTCAGTCTTTGTTTAAAAAAAGTCTCTGAAATTTCTTATTAAGACACTTGTCAGCAACTTGTTAGCCTTTTTCAAGACAAGTAACGCATTCAAAAAACCCACTGGCATTGGTGCATGATGTCTTTGCATGCATAAATGTGATTTGGGTGTGCTTTTACTGGAAAAACACCTAATGCATTCGTGTTCAGTTTATCATATAACAACCGTTGACCTGCCCGGGGTTAATTGCACATATTCGGTTTTCTTTCAGATGCAGCTTTCGCTATGTAAAAATATACAATAGGATGAAGACAAATGTGCTTGTGTTTCACTATAGGATGGGATTGTTTTCTTGCATTGTAGTCAGCACTGAATTCTGGGAAATGTTAATTTATCATCTGTGACCCTTTGAACACAGTGGGATATCCGTTTAACGCATACAAAGAAGAAATGGAGATTTTCCTCCTGTCATATGACACAACACTCAATCAATCACTCTCAGACTGTAACGACCTTCTCAACTGAACGAGGCTGCTTAATGAATGTTTCCCATGACAACAGAGAACACAGCGGGAGAAGAATAACAAAAGGCCTGTTGTTATGGAATGGGAGTTTATAATAACCAGCAGAGGGAAGGGATGTTCGCTTTGCGCGTGTGCGCGGGAAACACTTTTCCTCAGGTTTTTCCAATGGACCTCACCTTCCCGTTAGCTTTGAACCTGAGAACCGATAGATGCGTCTCCTTGGGGAAAGCTTCCTTTTAACTAATAGTGCCTCTATTTGCAAAGTTGAACGGTTTATAGGTCGGTTTTTGGGAGTCACCACACCTAATGCGCCCAGGTTTACTTGCAGTGCAACGGTTACCTTCTTTCAATTGGCGGTTCTATTTCTCCAAGTTCGCTTTTCCTCCACTGGCTGCTGGTCACCCTCCCTGCGTCGCGTCTCTCAACGGCGTATCTTGTTCAAAGCACTCTCATTTTTTCCAACCCCCATCGCATGCGGAAAAGTGGATTGTAGTAAAGACCCAACATAATGGCCTATGAGGGGTTCATGGTCGAGTGCTGACACCACGTCCCGGCTGCTACTGATAAATGCTCCACTGGCAGTTCTATGTAAACCATGTAGTTGTGTGGCCGCTCCCGCACTGTGCCTAGCATCACAGGCCATCATCGCGGCGGAAGTTACAGGACTACAGACCAGTCATATTACTCAGCACGTCTAGACTAGCACAGTACAGTAGTACTCAATTCTGATTACTGTCAGACTTTCAAAATCGTTCTTCACTTGAATTAAGATTATGATCAATTAATTTTAAAGCACAGCCACCAGAGAATCAGACTTTAGCAGCTATGTTTACTTCGAGATCAAAATCATAAGATATAATTTAACAGCTACTGTTTTTGAAATCAAATCTTTTGCATGGCTATGACAGGAAACACTGGCATCTAACAATGCCTTGGACAAAACAGTCAATCTTAAAAAAATAAAGCATATACATAAACCCAAATAGGAAATGGGTGATCGATAGCATGTTGTATTCCTGGTCCAACCCTGAAACATTGTCGTCTCATATTGTAAAGCAGTCAATGCAATTTGGGAAAGAAATCAATTAAATCTTTATGTGTGTATGTGAAAATATTCAGATGTAACCCCCTTTGTAAACGTTAACATAAGTAACTGTAATTTTATACCTGTTTTTTTTAACTTATTACAGTTACATTTATTTTGTAATTAAATTACATAATTCCGTTATACATGTTACTAGTTACTCCCCAACACTGTGAATCGAGCGATGAACTCTTGCATTGGAGAAGCAGTTGGAACACAGCAAAGTGAAAATAAACTGAATTTACTTTCACAGCGCAGAGCTCAGCGTCTTCTCGACATTATGTTATACTCGCGAACGAGCTACAGCATTTGAGGAGGGATGTCCATGCAGAACGTAGGCGGGCATTACGCAAATGTGGTATCTTGTGACGCATGAACTTCACGGAAATGGGATTTGAATTTTAAACGACTCGTTTAAGCAATTCCGAGTCAACTCTTTCTTTTGCGAGACAATAACTTTATGATGCACTTTCAGCTTTACAACTTTGCAGACTGTTTACATTCATATACAGCTATGTTATACACTGCATGAAAGGTCATATTCAAAAAGTCTGTAATGCACTACAATATTGCGTTACTCCCTAAAAGTAACTAATTACTAGTAATGCTGTAATGCGTTATTTACTACATTGTCGCATCTGTTATGGCTGGCTTGATAGTTTTAATATAAAGAAGTTCTATTTTTGGCAAATGTAAAAGCTCTTTTAAACCAAAAGTGAAATGAACACGCCTGAGGCCGAAGGAAATATAAATTCACATCTTCACAGTAGAGGGCGCAGCATTATGTTTACACGGCGCACACAGCGCCTCTGCACTTTCTCTTAACATGCAGTGTTGCCAATTCATTTTCAGGTAAAGTTGCTAAGGCAGGTCGATTTGTTGCTAAAAGTTGCTAAATGACGTTGTGGCTTCACTTAGGTACCAGGACGCAAACTGCTCAATTGTTAAAATCACACCCTGAAAGGCCTCAAATCTCAGCAAAGAATATAATTTGAAATCTGTTGATTTTGATTTGTTCGTAAACATAAAATAAACATTTAATATTATTTGTAAAAGTATTGTAAACACATTTTTATTACATTGAATTTTTGAAAAGTTACACAATTTTGAACAATTACATTTTATGTATTTTCTAAATAGGGTAACTAGTAAAACTGCACATTATTAACAAATTTAAGCAGTGTGTTGGTAGTAAGTTTAATGCTACACTCTAAAGAAAGTCCATGAAAATAGGGCACATACGGTACTAATATGAAGGAATTTTCTGTAGGCTATTAATTTTTTACCAGCATTTGACCTATATTTTAAATTACACATTGCATTTTGATAGATAGATTTTTGAGATAATTAGATAGTGTACCTAATTGATTAACAATTATATGTACAAACTAACAACTAAGGTGTATCATAAATAAAAAAATATTATTGAACAAGTGCAACTAGCAACCTGAGATCCAAACATGATGTCTGTTGGCGCTATCAGTTCAATATTCTTTTTGGGGGGGTGTGAAGAAAAAATCGTGCTTTTTTTCATCTGATTCACTTTTCATAGTTGCGAAGTCCCGCAAAATATAACAATACATTGTAAAATAGTGTTGTTGCTCGGTCGTTTGGAACAAAACAATTGCTCAGGGTAGTCTTGAAATGTGCGAATTCTATTTTGCGACACTGCTAAACGCAGGGAAAGGAGATCTTGTCAGGGCATAAAGGGCAACAAAGTTATGCATTCTTATTTGAAAAGACTCTGATTTTTTCTTGTACTTAACAAGCCATGCATTCCTTTACTAGTCTACGTGAAGTAATCTGATTGTGTAACTCGCGTTACTTGTAATGTGTTACTCCCAACACTGCTAAGATTTTTCCCAGCTGCTTCTTCTAGCTTATTACAAGTAGATTTGAATTGTAAAAAGTAGTTGCTGTAGTAGGGTTAAAGGTGTCGATCGGATAAGCATTAATTAATACTTACTATTAGAAACAACCAACATTGTACAGTAGTACAATGCCTGCTTTGCTAAGGCGTTCTGGGTGCTTGTTAAGTGATGTCAGTTTTAAAAGGAACTTTTACCGTCCTAATAAATTAAGCAACAGAATCGATATAAACCTTCAGAGCTACTCAGGGGTTGCTGTGAAAATCAAAGCTCGATGTCCCGAACGTATCACTGAGCTCAGAACATCTACAGATGAGCTCAAGAGGAACAGAGATATTTTCCAAAACAACAGTCGCCATGAATCGCTGGAAACGACAGCGGTTACGAAAGCATTGATGCTTGTGTAATGTTGGAGGTGTTTCCTGATCGTTTATATTCACTCGCAGCTGGAGTTCATATGAGAGTGCAGAGCTCTGGGTTTGGGTCAGTTAGTGGGATTGTGATTCAATTACGCTGGTTGGACCTTGTTTTGGGATTTTTATGCCCCTTGTCATGTCAAGTTAACATCTCTGAGAGAATCTACGCCATCTCAAAAAATAGACTTAGGTGGTTCAGTAATTATAAATGAAGAAATATCGCCTGATTTCAGTGAATCCTGGGCCTCAGATTAATATCTATACACACACATCATACAGGAACGGCCACATCAGATGAATTCAGCTGGAAAGAGCAAATGGAAAGAAGTCCATCAGAATTATACTGAAGAGAAGAAACAATTCATCTCCATCAAGACAAGACAGAAACCCCGTATTCAAAATCCAGATGTGCATCTAAAGTGTTTCTTACACATTGGTGAGCCAGTATAATGGAGTTACGGTCCTGATTTTGGAAATCACATTTCACGATTAAGATTAATGCAACAAGGCTGTGCCAACTTTTTTGTTCATTTGTTAGTATGACAACCTTTTTAAAGATGTTATCTGATTGATCAGGTGTGCGTGCACAAAGCAGTACGGATCATGACTTTACAATTCATTCTACGAAGCAGTCCAGTATTCCATAAATGTAATATATATATGCTATATCTATCAATATATTCAGTTAATCTGAACCTCTTCAAATCAGTATTAGTGTTATGTACTCCTCAATATATACACAAAGACATTTTAACTACTTGTTACTTCTTATTTCTTTCTTTCTCTTAATCAAACGCTTTTTTAACCACAAGCTATATACCTTTTACACACAACACATGTTTAAATCGGTGATTAGTGTGTCCTCAATATCAGTCCCATTCTGTTTTTATTCTGCCTTTGTGTAAATCTCCGTCTTACCTAACAAAGCCCATTATTAATATAAAAAAAAACCAATCCATTAATAATACTATAATAGTATACACATCATAACGAAATAACACAGGACAATAAACCTGGCAATGAGGTTTATCTGGCTCGGCCCAGACCTGATATCTAACCATTTAAAACCAGCTAAGACTCAACCAACCTGGTGTTTTAGGCTTTTTTATCTATATATATATCAGATATATTTATAATATATACTCTATATTATCTATTATAATATAATATAGAGATTATATATAAATAACTGATTTTTCATTTATTAAAATATCAGTTACCGTGCCTTCAATATCCTCTATATTAATTTGTTTGGTACAATCCATTATAATTGTGTAAAACTGTATAAAATAATCAAGCTAGAATTACTAAAGTTGAAATGTCTGCGTGCAATCAGAGCAGATTTTCTGAATTATTTATTAATTGAGTTTCAACATGTTCAGCAGATCAGGAATGACCCAAACACTGTCAAACTGAATTCAGACCAACTCTGAGAGAAAACGTCTTGATCAGAGTGACTTGTTTTTGAGGTTTTGGGCCAGAAATCTGATCTATACGCAAGCCAGCAAAAACGCAGACGTGACTGTTTGGAGGCGTATGGTCCCGTTGTACACAAATGCCTTGAAACAGAAAACTACATGAAACCAAACTTGATTCACTGAAGGTATATTTTGGGCATTAAACAAACAATATACCTATAAAATCATTAAGACATATGTGTAAAGGCAAGGCAAAATATGCTCTAAACACGCTTTAGGAGTAAAACCAGACCTGAGGCAGAGCCTGTGCGTGAGATAAGAGTCCATGTTCACTTCCTGTAACAGATCAGGGTCTTTTCCTATTAAAACTTCCTCTCATCTTTCTGTTTCATGCTAATTTCTCCGCTACGGCTTCAGCTCTGGGAACAAAAGGCTGTTCGTCATCGGAAAAGCACCGCAGGCTTTCTTCAGCCGGAATGAGAAAACCAGACCTACATGCAGTTCATTACATCAGATACATGAGAAATTATAGCTGTAGGAAACATAATATTAATCTGACCCTGGTTAGCTTTAAAACCTTGTTTGACAACCCCAGTGAACTTCTAAATAACCCTGCTGAAGAAAAGAAACGGATTAAACCGGCCTCAGGCAGCTCGCTGGTTTCCACTGTGAGGATTGATGGTTTCAGATGGGTTATGGATGCATGTTAGTTTCAGTCTCACAGTCCTGTAACTAAACAGCTAAAATGGAAAGCACTTTTTGGATTTGGCAAGCTCTAATCTGACTGGCTTTACCTGTAACTAAACAGCTAAAATGGAAAGCACTTTTTGGATTTGGCAAGCTCTAATCTGACTGGCTTTACTCAACTTCTGGCAGGTTTTGTTATCAGACTGCCTGGTACGAGGCTGATACAATAAACAAATGACTGGATTTGCCAAAGTTTTCCAAGTTAGTGGCATCAAATGTTTGAACGATATTGAGGGTTTTGTTTGAGATGTACATATAAGTAAAATACATATTCATAATGATCTGTCTTTTAGATGCACAGAATTTTTCCAACCTGCGGGAATATTTCTGAAATCTATTTCACACTCTTAGAAATAAAGGTCTAAAAAGGGGATTTTCTTTGCAGCGATGCCATAAAAGAATCAATTTGGTTTCCCCAAAAGAAAGCGGCTGTCAGCAACAGCTAGCCGTCTAGATGGCAATAACATGTTTTGAGTGTGGAACTTTTAGACCTAGAATCATTCCCACTACAACGAACTTGTCTATTATTTTATATTTATATTTACAATGAACTTTACGGAGTTACAGTTACAAAAATGAGAAAATGAGTATTATTAAGGATCAACTGCCAGTAAACGCAGTAGCATACCGATAACGGGACAGAATCACTGTTGTTATGTAAACTAAGTACTAAAAAATTTAAAAAAATTTCTTTCTCAAAGGGGAAATAAAAAATATAAATAGTGTAGATGAAAAAATGTAAAAAAAAAAAAAAAAAAAAAATATATATATATTATATAATATATATATTTAGATCTATATATAATTAGAAAGATGTCTGCCACCTAACTGAACTCAAATTACTCAAATACTGAAGCTAAACTGGTGAAATCAAAATCAAGTTCAAGCGATGCGAAACCTACAATAAAAAGCCATTCCCAATAAATAGAAATTAGATGCAAATGTAAACTTAAAAACCCTTAAATCAATTAAAATGTTGCCTTGACAACTAACTACCATAAATACGTTTCAGTCCGACCATTACTACAACTGGACATCCAGAATATAGTGAGTGAGAAACTAACCCGTCTTGAACAACTAGAAGCCGCGGATAAGAACTCTTTCCCAATGTAATCTATACCATCCTGTATTCTACAGGTCCTCGCAGCTAATTAGAATGTCGTGGACAAGTTCATTAATTTTAGTAATTCAACTCTAATTGTGAAACCCGTGTACTTACATACACTTCAAGCCCACCGACGGAAGTAGTTCAGAGCTTGGTTGCTTTTCTCCGCTAATCTATGGCTTTGAATGATTTTTGGCTGTCACATTTCAACAAAAACCACCAAGTCCCTTATGGCACACCAAATGTAAGGCGCACGAGGGGACGCGCATGCCAATCAGCTATTTGACTCAAAACACCTGCAAAGGTTTCCGAGCCTTCCCATGGTCTCTCAGTTGGTTAAGGTAAACTCCTGGAGGGCAGGCCGCTGCTTGGACAGTTGTCTGAATCTGCCATCCTTGGACGGAGCAGTAGCCGACTCACAAGGAGGGGTACCATACCACACACCTTAGTTCGGCCAAAGTGCACTGCGCGCTTCACAACGCCCAGCGAGGGGTCGCTACTCCCCATACGCCCACCGGGTTCGACCCGAACTTTGGGTGGGAAAAGAAATAACCGGATAGCTGCACCAACAAACCCAGAGCGCAGCAACGCGCCTCCCCCACACATTATTCTGCTCTCCAGCCAACTCGCTTCCAGAATTTGAGTGAACTTCACAAAGTCCTGGACTGCGGCTGGGGTCAAGGCTCAGAGCCACACCACCCCGCGAGAAGGCGGACACCGTACATCGCGGGTACTTGGAAAGGGGTATTCACCTCTGTTACAGCGCTCCCGCGTCGACCTGAAGACCTCCCATCTGAATTCAAATGAGGTTCGCCGTTGGACCTTCTCGCAATTCGGGGGAACAGGGCTGCGCATAAGATATCCTGGCACTTCTCCCCGTCGATCACAGAGTGCGCTTCTATCTTACAGACGTGACGTTAGACTCTGCGCCAC
This sequence comes from Sinocyclocheilus anophthalmus, assembly GCA_018155175.1. Lineage (NCBI taxonomy): Eukaryota > Metazoa > Chordata > Actinopteri > Cypriniformes > Cyprinidae > Sinocyclocheilus > Sinocyclocheilus anophthalmus. The sequence continues at coordinate 6,600 of JADLZN010002366.1, read as the reverse complement.
ACTCTTTGTTATTTCATTTTGGAACCAAGTTCCTAGAGTCTGTGTAGGACTTTGTGGTACGGGCATGGAGTATAGCCAATTTGTGCTTGTGAAGCTCCCCGCGTGGGTGTCGTTTCCACCGTAGTTCATTTATGTTTGTTGATTTGAGCGCGACCCTCATCGGGAAACGTGCCCTTCTCGTTTCGCGGTGCGCCAGAGTCTTGGGTTGGTTCTTCTTTTATTTTATCGTACCCACCACCCACTCCGCAGTGTCCCGGGCGCTTTCTTTTGTTTGGACCAAGCAGTAGCTGATCCAGAAATTCCTCTCTGGGCCGGTATTCCTCTGAGACTGTGCTTTTCTACCCTGAAGCTTCCTTATGTGCGTGACTCGCGATATCCCGTTAGTCTTCTCTTTTCTCTGTGAACGCGGGTGCCCGCCTTGGTCACCGTTATCCGCGCGCCAAGCGGCAGTTCGTCGGTCAGGCACCGTGGGGGTAGCTCCCCCAGTCTCGAACAAGGCAGGTAGGCTCGACGCTCAGAACGGAGCGAGGGCGGGCCGTAGCCAGCCGCGCCTTGAGGGCGACAAACAGGTACAACGGCGCGCGTGGGCTTGTCGGTCCGGCTCGGCCCGCCTAGGCTCGCATGCTCTGCGTGTTGTGCTGAGGACTCGGCACAGGCGAACATCAAGACGCAGTCGACCAAGACCTGAACCATAGAGCAATCGATGGAGGTACTGGGGTCGACGAAGGACGGGATCATCATGAGCCCAACACGGGGACCCACAAAATAACTAGATATGAGCAGAGGTAGGGCCACTGTCAAACGATGCCAACAAAACGCGTGAGGAATGGAGGCCGCAGAGGGTGCCCACGCTCCATGCCACGCCGAAGAGCAGCATAGTGAGACGCGGGGAACTTTGAGAAGGAAGAAGACAGAAAGGAGCCCACCGCTCCCGCACGCGGCAAGGTCGATATTGACAGTAGTAACAGATCGTGATGGCACCCGACAGGGAAGGATGAAGGTGATACTTTACAGATGCGGCCACAATTCACGAAGAATGGTTTTTGGTCTTTTGAAGTATTCTAATTTGTTGAGATTTTTGGGGTTTTTGTTAAATGTGAGCCAAAAATCATCACAATTAAAATAACCAAAAACTTAAACTACTTCAGTCTGTGTGCAAGTGTAATGGATTTAATACACGAGTATTGAGCTGCACCTGTACATAACACCAAAATAACACTGAACAGAATAACATGCAATGAGGACCAGAGTTTATGCTGGCTGTGCACAACAAAGGAAACCAGTTTAAACCAGCTAAGACCACCAAACCTGGTTGTTTCAGTCTGTTGTTATGTTTTTTTCAGCAGGGAGGATTTCATGGAAGCGATTGCGAAAACACAATGTCCTACGAGGATTGGTTTTGCCTACATTCGTACCATCCATCAATCTAGAAGAGAACTATCAAGCACTTTAGAATATGAGTCGTTCTGACAGGGCATGTCAGGCAGGCGAGTCCGGCGGCGATAATTGCTGGTTCCAGTGCATGGTGCGCCTATGAATGGTTCACGGCACTTGCGCCGGAGGTAAAGCGTTCCGGTCAGAACGGCGTGGGGGAGATTGAGAAAGCGACAACTAGGTAACCTCAACTGGAGATTGTATGTGACGGGGGAAACCTGTGGAGACTGTAAGTCTTCATTATCTTACACACGACACATCACCACCAACACAAGCACATCACTCACAACACATACACATACACACATACAAACTAATACTATACCACAACCACCACACACTACCTCGCAACACTCTCGCACTGTCGCACATCGACTCGTCGTCACACATACAAAGCCGCCTAAGATATACAGCAAAACCAGGACTAAACACATCACGCACACCATCCCGAGTGCAGCGAACAACACTGCTCCGCATACAGCACCCGACACACACACAACAGGCTGTAGTGCAAAAAACCGCAGCTGTTTCGTCTCTGGACTCACAGACTGTAGAGGAGAAGGTTGGTTAATGCAGGAGAGGACGTGTGTCCTCAAAAAGGAAACAAACAGGAAACTCTCAAGCTATTATGGGATGTTTGGAAACGATCCTACTAGGCAATTTGCATTGTGCAACTTGTTATGAAGTGTAGAGAAGAAACAGAATCATTAGTCCACTTTTTGCTTTTTGTTTAGTGCTGCTAATGGAACACACTCGATCTTTCACTAAACTACCAAGACTGGAACAAGATCTATCGGTTAGATAGCTGGTTAGTTGCTTTCCCAAAGCATTTCAGTCAGGCTACTTGTAAAGTTGTTCCAAACAATATTAAAAAGCTAATAAAATGTTCAACTTGCAGTGGTATATGTGGTATAAAGTTGCATTTAAATGGCAGACAGTGCTAGAAACGGCTCGGTTGCTAAAAACACATTTGTCACCACAGATCCAGAACTAATATTTCATGAAGGTTTGATTTATTGGATTTGGAAGTACACAGAGACATTTGTGAGAGGTGCAACACATTTAAAGTTGGCAGTGAACAATGCTGAGTTTGGAAGCCCATTTCTGCCACGGGAATTAAAAAAAATAATAAGGTAGTTGCGACTTTTTATGTCAGAATTGAACTTTTTAAGGTTAAATCTTACAATTTTTAATTCTTAATTCTGAAAACTATTTTTTGCAAGATATAAACTGCGAGATATATAAACGCCATTATCTTTTTATTTTTTTTAGATTACAGGTTTGGTGAGACAACATAGGAAAAGGCAAGGAAAAGCTTAATAAACTCGAACCCCAGACCTGAGAAAAAGAGTAAGCACATGGAGACATAAATGGCAGAATTGGTGAAGAAAAGAACTATTACCAGGACTAAATTTGAGGATAAAAGTGAAGGAAATGGGAGATATAAACTCAGAATTCTGAGAAAAAGGGGTCATTAATTGGAGTAAACGGAGACTGGTGAGAAAAAAGTCGTAATGTGGATGTGAATGCAGAATTCTGAGGAAAAAAAAAAAATATAGATATTGTGTGAAATAATGGAGGGCACGAAAAAAATCAGAACAATGGATATAAAACACGAATTCTGAGGAAATAAAGTCATAATGTGCAAACAAACTTGGATATTGCGAGAAAAATGTCGGAAGTTCTGATTTATATCTGAAATTCTGAGTTTTTTCAGAATTCGATTTTCTCGCAATTCCACGTGTTGTTTTCACCCTTATGACTTTCTGAGAAAAAAATTCAAGAACGGAGAGATAACAATGCAGCATTACTGAAAAAAAAAAAAAAATGACTGCGAGTTTAAGTCTCACAATGTTCCGACGTGTGAGAAGATTAAACGTGGAAACTGTGCACTAAAAAGTCAAATTAACGGTCATTTTTTTATTCACTTTGCAGACACGCGATCAATAGCTTACCCACCACGTCATCTAGATAGTATTTCTTTACCACATAAAAAACCATTCACTACATACAAACACATATAGTACCCATCTGTAATATAAAGATATCCTGTTATGTGCATTTATGAAACTTTCATTTAGACATAAACAGCCTCTAACTGTTAGAATTCTCAGTCACAAGCAGCTGTGCTACGGCACTAAGAGGAAAAGCATCGACACAGGCTCTTGTGTCGCCCAGTGCCCTGTCCAAACGACAGGTATGAACACACACTAAATACACCCACATCACACCACCACACAACCTGCTCAGATACAGGAAATATGGATCCAGTATCTGTACCCGACCTAAGCACGCTATATTATGGTATAACTACTGTATAAACTGATTGTAATGGATAGTTACAACACACGTTCTTAAGTCAGCTATGGTATATAATATCTTAAATGTGGATAGACTATAGAATCTAGAATGTTGAAAACACCAGCTGATTGGCGGATCATCATGATAGATTAGGCTGCAGGACAGCCATCCACCACACTAATAGGAACATTTCTGCGATGCAGCGCGACACACACCCCCTCATCCAATAGGATATATTTGTACAGTAACATAAGTTAGCATCCACATACATATTAATAATACTAACCCCTGATAGACATTGTCTATATTATAAATAAATATTTAAGTAATTGATCCTTATTGTGATATCATCATCAATTATTTAACAATAACACAGCAATATTTACAACAAAAACTACTATACTACTATGATTGTTGTTGTTTTAAATATTGTTATTTGTTAAATAATGTTATAATTGTAAATTATTTAAATAATATATATAAACAACACAACATAGTCATAATTAAAACCTTAACCATAAAAATTAAAAAATTTATGTTTACACAAATGAGGATTTCCCCAGATGTCCCAAAATGGAGGATTTGTTTGATTTACACTTTTACACCCCCTAGTCATAACTTGACGTCAACCAGTATAGTTAGTAGGTACACCACAACACACCACACACACACACACACACCCACAAACACATTCACTCGCACACACCCACAGGTTTGTTTTTATGGTTTATGGAGACTCTCCATAGGCGTAATAGTTTTTATACTATACAGACCGTATATTCTATTGCCCTAAACCAACCCTACACCTAAACCCACCCCTCACAGGAAACTTTGTGCATTTTTAGATTTTCAAAAAATTCATTCTGAATTATTTATAAGCCTTTCGAATTACGGGGACACTGAAAATGTCCACATAAAATCACCTTCTCTTTGTAATACCTATGTCATACCCATGTTATTATACAAAATTTGTGTCCTCATAAACACATAACCATGAATCCCCCCCCCCCCCCACACACAACTCGAACAAACTATCTCAAATAATGGGTATGGGTGTCAAGTTTGTTTCCAGAATGAGACTCAATTCACTGACCATTATAAAAAACAAACATGTCACTCCTCAAAACTCAACAAGCAGCGTGTCTCTGGCAAACAGTCTGAACATATAGAGAGATTCTCTATTCACACTCACACCCGGTAGACTATGCTTAAACCACTGTACGAACCCTCAGAGATGAGAGGCAAAAAGATACCCCATCACACAATGATCGACGCGCAAAAACATAACGCTGGTAGCGACATGACCTGATGTACGAGGCGAGCCCCACAACGACCACATAACAACTCCACTCGCAGCCAGCCTTTATGATGCCCATCGGGCCCATTGGGGATAGCGTCGCTGTGCTGGGGGACGGACGGGACACAGCCTCTGTGATTTGTGCCTGCGTTGTAATATCTTCTTCTTTATCTATTGCATGATTTTCAGGGGTTACTTTTCATTGCCAGGTGCGCGAGAGTCTGTAGGGATGTCCCTCCCCCTTGGTACAAGAGGGGCGATGTCTTCTTGGGGGCATAGTGCATACGGCACAGTACTGCAGCGTCTACCCCACAGTTCCACAAGCAGAACACGGATAGTGGTGAAGTCATTGAGATTTGGCGAAAAACTACAAAATTTGACTAAAATGACCCCAGTGGTTAAATGTGGTATTGGGCACGCCTTAACCGAGAAACATACATGTGTATGCACATATGTGTGTGGGTGTGTGGGGGTCTATGATATCATGAAATCAATGAGACTTTACCTCCAGACATGTGAGGGAAATTTATTTTTAAATATTATGGTTGGACTACTCTATATCAAGACCTCAAAATGTACACCTTGTCATTAAAATTAATTCTGCGATGGCACAGATGTAGGTATGTGTGTCTCAGATACAATAAAATAAAAATAAAAAATAGTAAGAAAGTTTGACACAATAGACCAACTGTGCAGTTAGTATGCAGTCATTTGGAGCACAGCATCAGCTTTGACGTTTAACGCATTGTGTTTTTTATTTTGACATTGGTGATGGGGTCAAAGGGTTGGATGAAGTGAGAGACAGTTTTAAGATGGATGAGTGGGCACACAGTTTGCGTTTAGTGAGAGGGGTGGAGAAACACGCAGGGTTCCCACTGTGCGTGTGTGTGTGTGCTGTATGGCCATGTTAAATGTCATTAGTGTGTGAGCGGTGGGGTCTGACGGGGGTGGCCATCCACCTGTCCCTGCGACACACAGCCGCAGTGGCTCCAAAACAAAGATACGCATTCAACCTCCCGCTACCAGCGTTGTTTCCACCGACACACGGCTGTGATCACAAAGGCATGTACAGTTGTGTTTATACATACGGTGTGACTTCATGGCAAAAACAGAGAGGTGTCCCACAAGGATCCATCCTGTTCCCTTTTTCATTTTCACCCAGCTCCCCCTCCCTCGTTTCTCTTTATTTTTCGCTCACTCGTTGCCCCAGGACAAACAGGTGGTCAAAAGTAATGAGTCCAGCACATCAGCGCTGCCGCCCAGCCTGATGACAAACAAGCCCACCAGGGGCTCCACTCACAAAGCAACACCAGCCATACAACGCTGGTTCAACATGGCAATAAGTCTCAATGATACACAACACTGACTTAGAGCCAGACCAACAATCCAACAACATTAGATTCACAGATACCAGATGATGCCGTCTTGATGCCAACGGTCACCAAATGCCGGTTCTGGAGTAACACTAACTAGATTTGCTATATTTTATGAAGAAAATGTAAGCCTGCACAAAATGCAAGGGTGTTTTTATAGTTGCCAGGGCATTACTATGCGGTTGATAAGGTGTT